>JAYXIM010032785.1:0-58569 GCA_037575425.1 Anastrepha fraterculus
ACTTCATCAGATTTATGCTGGCTTTTATACCGCATCCTCCGCTCCTGATCGCTCAATTGTCGGGGATTGCTTATTCGTTTAAACTTATTTCGCAACTGGCCTGCTACTACAGGCTTTCCGGCTATCCGCAACCTGCCGACCCCCACGGTAGCTTAGAGCCCAGCTTAGCAGTCCGATCCCTAAGGAGCGTGGACCTCCGTGCATGTAAGCGTGTGTGTGTGCGCGCACTTGTATGGCTGCTCGCTTAGAGTGGGTCTAAACTCGTTGCCGGAGGCAAGGGGACTTGTTAAAATATTGACTTATTATGCTCATAAAATATTTGAAAACGTCAAGAACAACAACAACAACCACAACACCGACAAAACCAGCAATAACTGTAGCAATTATACAATTGTAGCGCACGCAACACATGCAACACCAGCAACAGCCAGGCAAATCAAATAGACTGAATAAACAGCAGCAAAAACAATAACAACAACAACTAGCAGCCACAATAAAATGAAATTATTCTGCAGTTTCAATTAAAATAACAAACTGTGGCAAGTAGCTTGAGTCCGTTGGGCGTTCGCTTTGCTGCATTTCAAAATTCGTTAAATGCATACTTGCCACACCCAACGTGCAACGCCCAAACGCTTCATTCCGCAAAGGCGGCAAAGTGAACAATTTTGCATTTGAGTTAATATAAACTCACACAATTACAAAGTTAGCTAAATATATGCATACATACCCACACACACACACACGCACACATATACATTTAGTTGTATATTTAGTTTATATGCAAGGAACTTTGTTTGTAACGCATGCGGCAAGCACAAGCGCACATGTGCCGCATGCAACCACAATGTCGGAAATTTGCTAACGATTATTATATGACGCTGGTGGCAGCTCAGTGGCAAAAAGTTTCCGCTTTGTGTCATGTTCAGTTGTTCACTTACATGCCGGTTGTTGTTATTGTTGTTACTGCTAGCACACACTCACACACACACACACAAAATCACGGGCACCAGCAAAGCACAGAGGCCAGCCTACTCGTTCGCTTGCCTCAAAGCCACAATTGCGTGCATATTTCCGCAATCTAAATTTGCAACAAACCAAAAACAAGCCATTTCCCCCCAACTGCCGCACCCCCATTGTCTTCGCCCACTTGCTGCTAACTTTTGTAAAGTTTAATGTCTCAATGCTGGCGAATACTTAAAATGCATTAGGCGCATCGAAGAGTTCGCATGACTGCGGCGTGGCGGCTGGGCCAAGGGGCAGGGGGCATAATTTCTTGTTATTCTGCAGTAAGTTTGCCAAAGTTATTTTTTTGCCAATGCAACGGAACTTTGCGGTGAATGGGTAAACGTCGAACATTTAAACGCAACTAAAAATGTTTTTAGTCAAAAGTCGCACTAATGTCTCTCCCCCTGCCAACCCCCCACCAAACCCCGCAACTACATAACTACAGGTTCTAAGTTACCCACCAACAAGACAACAAGAAGCGACGGCGGTTTTCATGAGATTTTTTACATTTTTTTACAACTCAGCACTTGGCTGTGCAGAAACACTTGGAGGCAAAGGGATGTGTAGTGAATATTACACACAGCTGAAAAAAGGTAGCTTTCGCGCCAGCCAACACAACAACATTACTTAATCACTATCATCAAACATTAGCTAGCAGCAGCAGCAAATAATAACTGTAATAATAAGCTCGCGAAATATTTACGCTGCACTCTGGCCCATTAGCGTTGCCGCAATGCCACACTTTCCCGGCAAATGCCATTGAGACAGGAAAATCAGTGCAGGCTGGCAATTCACGTCAACTCCTCGCCACTGTAGCGCTGTCATAAACAAAGAAAGCGACTAAATAAATTTTATAATAAACAAAAAATATAAAAAAGAAAAACAAAACCGCACCGAAAAAGGCAGGCCAAGTAAAAATGAATTACAAAAACTAAAAAAAAAATAAATAAATTGCGATGCAAATGAAGTATAGACACTGCAAAAGCGATACAAAAAGTGACTAGAAATCAGGAGAACTGAGGAGTAGCGTTGCACGGGGGGAGCAGCATAGAAAGCCAAGGCAGCGTACTAAGTAAATCGCAAAACTTTGGCCTGCAAGTACCGCACGTCGTCGGATCGGAGAGAGGATCGCAGCACGGAAATTTCAAATTTCAAATTTTAAATATATTCGTTTTATTAATTAGGTTGCCATTAAAGTTTGTTTTTGTGCAACGCAACAACAAAAACGCCAACAAAAGAGCAATCGCGACTGCATGCGTTTATGGTATGTCGGAAAGTTTCCCCAACCAGCCACATGACTGCGGCGAAAGGATATGAAATGCCAAGCGAATCGCCTGACTAAGAGGCGCGCAGGCTTCCAAGGCGGTGCAAGGCGCACGAGGTTCTGCCTTTGGCCATTTGCCGTTTTGTCTAATGTGACATAGATAGTATACTGACGTACACATGGGCTCATACACACACATGCACTCGTTTGTTGTTGGCACTATTTACATATTAAAATAAAGTAGCCGCATTGTGCTCGCATGCAACTTATAATGAATTGCATAAATAGTTTCATACTCATACATACAGACATGCGAACACCGTGATAAACTGGCATAACAGTAAACAAATTTCATAAATGCTTTCAAAGAATTTAATAAAGCAAAAGTTCGCTGCAGTTAAACTGATTTAGTGACTCTTTGTGTTGCTGTCAAGGGAAGGTCATTTTCGTAGTTGGGAATATTCTTCTTCTTGCTAAATCTATATTGCCACTTAAAAAACTTTTGTCTAGCGGTATTTATGTTTTACTACTCTTGGCTTTCCTGCAGGTAGTAAAACTTAATTATTGCAAAGAAGAAGTTTTCTAATTCCATTCAATAGAAGATGGCGGATTTCGATAAGGGCACGCAATGGAAAATCGCGCGGAAAGAAATTCGACTGCTTATATGCAACGTCCCTGATTTTTAAGCGCATACTACTACTCGTATTCTTTGCTTTCTATTCTAAGTTTATTTAAGTCAGATGGCAGCAGGTGATGTGCATAATCGCTAGACGTTTGTGAGAGAACCAGCATTTTTTTATAGAAAATCACAGTTCTGCTGGGGCTTCGAGTTGTGGTTGAAATGTGACGTAGAAATATTCTTTATTCATCTCCGTTTATTAGATGATTAGCTGGGTTGCTTCCCCAGATAGTGATGAGCGTCTTGATGTTGTTCCTGAAATTCAGGGACCGACAGCTTTTGCGTCGCATTCCAAATTCGCCAATTCTTCAAACCAGGTGCGGACAGGTTCTTGAAAACTTGATTTTTCTACTGTCTTCACTGCTGTTCTTGCTTTCGGAGCTCCTCACCGGTGCATCATCAGCCAAATCTTACTTCTAAGCCCTCATTCCATTTCAGTATCTGTTTCCTAAGCAAAAAGGGCGAAATGTATTGCTTAGAACTGCTGCCTGGAATCATATACTTCTGTTTAGTTTCAGTGAGAGCCTTGAGCTTCCGATGAAGGTAATCATTTTTGACATACCTAGGCAAATTTATTGTCATTGGGAGTGCTTTTGATAGGAATCTTTGAAATGATTTCAATATTATAGCCGATAGCCGAAACTACAGTAAATTCAGGCCGGTTTAGAGTACTTGAGTAGAGTTAAAAGGTATGTCAGCAGTTAAGGTTATTATCGCAGATGATGAATGAAAGTGTTGGCTCATTTGCCAGTGTAGGTTTCTGATCTTAATCCGGGCTTGATTCAATTTTTCATGCTAATCTATAAAAGTGCACTGCCAGGTGTCTTTTTTCGTAGCTTTGTGCAGTACTCAGTATCGTTCGAGTGTACGGATATCTAATTGGTATATCGAGGGAGAGTAAAAGTTACCAGGAATTGTTTTATTGGACTTGACACATTAAATTCTTAGCGAGAGCGTCAGAGTGTGATCTTCTTCTGGCATTTATATTTCTGCCTTATGGTAATCTGTGAACTTTCATAGCATTCAAACTGCTGTGTGCCATAAATGTGTAACGAAAAAACCAGAATTGAAGGGAAAAAAGTGAAACGAGTCAACGAGTCAAAGGTTGGTGGAAACATTTCAAGAAACGTGGACCAAAGAAGAAAGGTGGACCAAAAACTAGACGATCTGTTAAGAACATTGCTGCTGCAGCGCAATTACATTTGTATATATACAACTGATTGTAATCACAAATTTTTGTGTAGGAAAATCGCATATACATATGTATGTACATATACAAGGTGGCGAAAAATTAATCAGTCTATCTGAAGATTTATAATTTATGCAAATGGCTGCAGTATGCAAACAGACAAGCAATGGAGCACCTAAACTACGAAATAAAGATTTTCATCTCTCAAAATCATTTTTTTTAATAAAAAAGTTATGATTAACCTCCAAAGTGAGAGTGAATAAGTCAATATCAAGTCAAGTCCTTGATCTTCTTGTGTTTGTGACTTGGTTTTGAAGTACTAGCACCACTAATTTTTAATTTTTTTAATTCACATTTTATTCAAACTTTTTGTTCACCACTTAAACTTTTCTAAATTTTGCTAAATTTATTTTCCGAATTTTTCTAAACTGTTTTTTCGGAGATCATTTTTCTGAGTTTTTCTAAATTTATTTTTTTAATTTTTTTAAATCTATTTTTCTGAATTTTACCTTTCTGAGTTTTTCTAACTTTATTTTCTGAATTTTTCTAAACTTACTTTTCTGAATTTTGTTTAAATTTATTTTTCATAGTTTTTATAAATTTATTTTTCTGAATTTTTCTTACTTTATTTTTTGGTTTTTTATAAATTTATTTTTGTGAAATTTTCTAAACTTATTTTTCTAATTTTTTTTTAAATTTTTCTTTTCTTGATTTTTTTAAATTTATTTTTCTGAAGTTCTTTAAATTAACTATTCTGAAATTTTCTAAATTTATTTTTCCGATATTTGTTAAATTTATTTTTCTGAATTTTCTTAATTTATTTCTCTAAATTTATTTTTCTGAAGTTCTTTAAATTAACTGTTCTGAAATTTTCTAAATTTATTTTTCCGATAATTTTTAAATTTATTTTCCTGAATTTTTCTAAATTTATTTTTCTGAATCTTTCTGTATTTATTTTTTTGAATTTTTCTAAACTTATTTTTTTTTGAATTCCTCTAAATTTATATTTCTGAATTTTCTTAATTTATTCTTCTGTATTTTTCTAAATTTATTTTTCTGAATTTTTCTAAATTTATTTTCCAAATTTTCTGAATGTTTCTAAACTTACTTTACTGATTTTTTTGAAACTTATTTTTCTTAATTTTTCTAAATTTTTCTAATTTTTTTTTCTAAATTTTTCTAAACATTTTTTTTTATATTTCTCAAAATTTATTTTTCTGAATCTTTTTATATTTATTTTTTTAATTTTTTTTAAATTTTTTTTTCGGAATTTTTCTAAACTCATTTGTTTTTAATTTTTCTAAATTAATTTTTCTGAATTTTCCTAAATTTATTTTCAGCAGTTTTATAGATTTATTTTTCTGAATTTATTTGAAAACTGTCACCGCTCTAGTACTATGTTTTTCGGGTTGAGTTGTAGCTTCATGCAGTCATTTTGATCGCATTTTGGCATTAACAGTATAAAGATACTAAGTTTTAGCCTTTAGGTTTTGTTAAACCCAGGCTTAGTTTTCTCCGCACGTCTATTAACTGATGATGGAACTGTTCCTTCCACGGATATTGAAAATCAGCAATTAAATAATTTTCTTTCTCCACCCTGCGCCAATATAATAAGTCACAATAATTCAATTTAAAACAAACAATAGCAAACAAAAAAACAACTACACAAAATATGTCACAATTGTTAAAAGAAATCTGCAAGTTTTCTATTTATGCAGTTGCCAACTTTATTTTGCTCTTCCAATTTGTTCGTTTGGAAAAAAGTAAAGCTAATTGTGAAGTAGTTCTATGGCATTGGTATTGAATGCAAAATAAACTAGGAGACTGTATGAAAAGGCCTGTACTAAATTGTAAAAAGTTTTGCATGTGCAACACACAACAACAACAATCATTACACTACTGCTGATTAACAACTTGTCGAAAAAATGAAATAAATCAGCGAAAAAAGCGCCGTCAATTGCAGTGTCAGCAGCACTCAGTGAAACAGCAAGCCTGCCTACCTACTTATGCAAAAATAGCGCAGAGTGAAGAAAACATTTTTCAAATAAAAGCGAACAAGTCATGATATTTTACACCCATACACACCCGTTCACACACAACACAGGAAGCCTGAAGACATTACACAAAGTACTAAAAAATAATACAATGCGAGTTGGGACAACATTTAATTTGCTAAATAGTAAAATAAATGCACAACAATTGCACGAATGGAGGAGGTGGGGTGAAGTGGCGGCATTGTAGCAGCAAACGGCGGCCTAACAATATAAGAGGCAGCAAAGGGCCGCGTCTTGGACAATGGCAACAACAGAAATGGCCACCGTAGCGAAAACTTTTTTGGCACTACAAGTCAGCACTGCCGCCCTTGTTGTTGTTCGTCTTACGATTACAGTTACAGTTATATTCCAGTTATATGGAACTAAAAACAAACAAGTGCCCGAAATAGTTGTAGACTTTGCCAAGCGAACAGTGGCCGCTGTGCATGCAGAACGCAACATTGCGCGGAGTTAGAAAAAATACGCAGGTCTTTAACTGGACCTCCTTTTTCAAGGATTAAATAATTTAAAAAATATGTATATCAATTTAGACCTAACTCAACGACTAATTTTGGTTCATACAAACCTCGTAGGGTTTCAAAGAAAGTTGCATTTCATATTCAAAAATAGTTTTCTAACAATCATGCGTATTTTCATCCCATTTTCTGTCATTTTGTGCCACTGTCACTTTGCTCGACATTCCAATGAGACCTCTTTTCTGCCTAGCTGTCGGTTTGGACTCGCGTTTGGCGCTTAGAGTGAGCGGAAGATTGGAATGGAGTGACTAAAAAGTGGATAAAGTATCCACTCGGCGCATAAATATTTAATTAACTGCTGCATTATTTTAATTAGGTTTAAACTGCAATACGGCAGCGCAAGGCGCACTCGACAAGCACTAGTGCCCTCTTCCCACTTCTCGCTGCCCAGTAGGCGCAAGCAACTGATGCGCTGGTTGTAGTGCCGTAATTTAGCATAAAAGCATTTGAACTAAAGCTCTAAAATGCCTTAAAATATACAATAAAATCAAAAGGCGTAAACAACAAAAACAAACGTCATATAATGGCAAACGCAATAGTGGCACTTAAGTCTCAAACTGTCACACCCCACAACAAAATGACTACTAACAGCGCACCCGACGAAGGCAGAAAGTTAGTTGAATTTATGTCGCCTCGCAAAGTGGCTTGTTTTGCGCGCTATTGTTGTTTGTGTTGCTGTTCTTCTTTTTATTTCATTTTTTTAATTTTTCCCTTAATTGAAGTACCAGCGCAAGTAGTTGGCCAACGAAAATAAAACTGAAATTGTAAAGCGACACTTCGCTATATTCAAAGCCATTTTTTTCCGTCGCCAACTGAGCTGAGCCGAGCAGATTTTGTTTTGCTAATTTTCACACTAATAATTCACAAAAACGTATGCAGTTTGGCGGTGTTGTGGTAGAAAATGTGTGCAATGAAATAAATTTAATTAAAAAAAATCTAGAAAAATCCTAGTAGAAAAATTTGTATTCTCTAATTACTTACGTGAAAAATACCAGTTGACAAGAGAATTTCCCACGCCACGCAGGAAGACAGGTTCAAAGAGGTTCGCGTAACTGGAACTACTCGTATTTATATCCGGCCAAGGACTGTCACTTCAGCAGCATTCCTCGTATATGCACGGGGAATGTTTATGCTGCTACAACAACAACAATAGGTTCGCTCTTTGGTAGGTGCCGCTCGAAGGCTATTTATTTTGAATTTAGCTGCTTTCTTTTTGTGTCGGTTGTTCAGCATTACAACAGCAGTCTTGTCTAATCAGAGAATGTGCCAAAAATCGCTGCCCAAAAGGATGATGACCGCGTTTTATTTATTTTTTTTTTTTTGGAAATTCCAGTAGTTGCCAATAACCTCGGGTTTCCTTTTTAATTTTATTTAAGGCTACCCAACCTTCAAAGAAATCTGAGTAGATCTTGTGGTGCCAAGAAGGCAAGGTGGTCGCCTGATGCGTGCGAAGGCCGGGCGGACGCACATAAAGTGATCCGCCATCTCATCCTCCTCTCCACATGCTAGGCAGAGTGCACTGTCTGAGATGCCTACCTTTTCCATGTGCTTCGCCCATAGAAAGTGGTGCCTCATCAGTCCAACCAGTTGCCTACAGTTTCTTTTGCTAATTGACAGAAGGATCTGCGACAATTATTATATATGTATATATTATATTATATCTACCAGCATAGTTATTAGAGGATAGATAGATTTACAGGACTCAACTACCCTTCAAATGGTTGGTGGGTTGTCTAAGGCAATGAGCGCTGCTTTGCTGTCGCTGCAGACACATAGAGATCTGCCTCTCTATCAGTTTTCCACAACAAATTTCATTGCTTCTTGAAAGTATACACCTCCCCTTGAAACACAGATCCCGCTGGATTCCACCATAGCCGGAACCAAACTGGTCCTGGCGCCATCCGTACAAATGTGAAAACAGTGTTTGCCGGGCTCATTTTCTTAGTTTGACCACAACTGAGCCACTGGCAGCACCACATTGCATCTTTTTTCAAGTACGACTTCTAATGGCATGGAGTCAAGGGGAATGGAGAGAATCAGTGGATCCATCCAAGTCCATGCTTTCTCTGTAGTCCAATGACGGACAGCGGCCGCACCAATTCCCATTATGTTTCAGCCTGCAGGTGGCCTTCAAGGCCCGTCCTTGGCTGAAAACATCAAGTGATGTCAGACTAACCAGAGCATCTCATGCCAGGCCTATTTTATTTTTTTGTGTTATTTTACATACAAACTTTGTATCTGTCAAAAACAAACTAAGTGTGCAATATATAAGTCGAAACTCCTCTTCCTATTTGTGATGTGCGCCTTGTCGGAAAATGGACAGATTAATACCGCCTTCGAACGACAGATGGTTTTTATGAACAGCTTTTTCGTGGCCTCCCGAGGGGCGACCAATAGGAGAAAAACGTTTTCCTTCATTTGGCTCTTCCTGACCGTAGATATGGTACCCTCAACCCTAAGTAAAACTAGATTTCACTTAACTGTACAGAGCACAGCGATTTATGCACCGATCTTACTGAATTTTCTCACACTTTACACGAATGGGCGTAGCAAAGAGGAGTTTAGCAAATGCAGATTTCTGTTTCCATCTCGGGGGAAAATATCTACTTTATCTCAGCCTTCTAGTTAAAAAATCTCTGTTGTAAATAGTTCTTGAGTACTTACATACTTACATACATATGTATATATGTGCGTACGTATGTGCCTTCATGCCTAGCACGGAAATTTTCGTATTAAGCAATTGACTTACAAACTTACTTGTGATATGATGAAAAAACGTATAGTAAAAACAAAAAATAATAATAAATAATAAATGTAAAATAATTCAAAAGAAATCTCGCGCAGCTGTCCCACTTTCTATAGATCATAAACTTTAATTTATAATCACAAATAAATTCCAAAGGCCAAGATGTAGCAAAACAATTCAGCGAAATATGCCGTGAGCACTTGACTGCAATCACACGCATTGGCGCATGTACACATACATATGGGAGTGTGAGTGTGAGCATACGAGTGCATGATGCACTGCGCTGGTGTGCGTGCACGTGCGCGCCTATTTACAAATATATACTAAGCCAGATTTTGCAATCGACAGTTGCGGCTGACCTCATTTTCCCAAACTGGCAACGGAGCATGCACCAACCAAGCAACATCTGCCGCCACCACCGCCGCCCCTCTCGTCGCCCTCTACTCGCTCGGTGATATCTCCTTCGGTGATCGTTCATCGAAGCAGTAAAAATAGAAACGATCCTGTGCTGTGAAAATGCATTAAATAGCAAAATGTAAAGGCGAAATATAATATAAACGCACTTACACATACACACAGCACGAATACATACATGCACACTAGCGAACAAAATAAACGGCGATGACTTGTTAATATCGCAACCACAAGGAATTTTTTTTATTTTGCTAAGCTTTTTTTTTTGTTTTTGTTTTTGTTTCAATATTATCTGTGCAGAACTTGTAAAATGCGCGTAATTTGCGAGGTGGGGAAGAGGCTGAGGTCGGGGCAACAGAAAACAGTTGGGAGAAATGCACAATTAAAGTAAAACTGAGTAGCTGCGCAAATAGATAGAAGCTGCAGCTAAGAGCAGATACTCGAAGAGCAACAAGTTCGGCGATATGTTTCGAGTGTTTCGTGTCATTCGTGCGTAGTTCGTCTTCAGCGCTCATCACCCCGGCAGTGGTGCAGCACAGCAACTTGGCAACACTGCGCGCGATTGGTGCTATTGGTTGTTGTTGTTGCTATTGATGTTGCCTTTATTTGTTATGCATTCACACGCACACACACACTCACACACTCATTTTTTATTGTTTTTATTATTTTATTGATGGTTGACCTAATTTCTAGATGCAGCGCAATGGTGGCGATCGCTTTTCAAGTGCGCCATTGTTGTTGCTGCTGCTTATGCGGTCCAATCGCAAATGCGGTAGTTGTTGCTACTCTGCTGCGGCTGCGATGGGTCCGATTACTGCTGCTGCTGTTGCTGCAAAGTCAAAGGGCCAGTGCAAATGTGTGGCATACAAACGCAACGCACACAAACACACGCACAAACTTTACTGCAGGCAGGTTTAGGTTGTGTACTGCAACTGCAACAAAAGCAATAGCACTTTCAGCTGGCTATAACAATAGCCAATCACTCATTGCGCAAGCCAGCGTACACACTTTACTGTTTGTGCGCCTGCCGTGTGAGCCTTCGCTGCTCCACTGCCTGTCCGTCGATTGCTGGCTAGGCCCCGCTCTTGCCGTTGTGCACCGCTTTGGGCTGGTGATGTTAGCAATAACAAAGTCAGTTAACAAAGTATATTAATGATAGCACACGCACACACATACAGTGAAAAAGCAATTTAACGTGCGTGTGTGTGTGTGGATGTGTCTGATTTTAAATAAACAAGCCACGCACAAATCGGGCACTTCAACTCGCTTTTGTTGCTGCGCCGTGACCATGAAGTCGCACAGCCGAACGAGCGAACGCACGCACACACATACGCGCACATGCTTATAGATTTCAAAATCACTTCAAACCTACAGAAATGCATTGAAGCGATATTTGCACAGATTTGCAAAGCTTAGCAGGCCGTACAGGCACACAATGAAATTATATTAAACTACTACAATCACTTATACATACACACATGTTTTTTTTGTTTTTTGTACATTTGTGCACTGTGAGTTTTATTGTGCATTGCGCATTCCTCAACGCATTTGCCAACTTCAAATCGGAGCTGCTGACATTTTAAATGACGAATAGCGAAGGTTGCGCCACAAAGCGAAAAAAATCTCAATAAAATAATGCAAACAGGAAAGTTGTTAATTTCGAAGATAAATGGTGTGCGACTGAGATAACGCGATAGAGCCATACGTTAGTACGTGAATACTAGGCTGTCCAATAAGCTTTGCGGTTCGATAAGAAAAACATAATTTGAATGATTTGAAAAACACTTTCTTATGCAGTATAGGCTGCCTGAACATCAATATGCTTGTTTCAGCGAGATTTCAATTTATGAATTCCATTCCAGCCGAAAGCCTCCGATGCTAGCGCTGCACTACTTTTAGTTTGTATAATAATTTTATTGTTATGTAAACCTTTATAAAATAAAGTAAAAAATAAATGAATTCCATTCCTGAAGTGAGAATCTGTAAGGGCGGCAAAATATGCTCCCACAGCTGCTATGGCCTCAACATTTCATGAAAAACGCTCTCCCCGCCTGCATTTTGTTTAGGTCTGGAAACAGATGAGAGTTACTAGGGGCCAAATTGGGTGAATACAGTGAATACAATTCGAACTTTAATTCGTGGACTTTAGCCATTGTTTAAATGCGCTAGCGCCACGGTACATTACCCTGATTCAAAATAATTTCTTTCTTTTGCAAACTTAATATTTTTTCACGAGATTTTTCATTCAGCTGGTCTAAAAGATTACAATAATATTGAGAATTTATTGTTTTACCAGTTTGCAAGTAACTCCTTTCGCATCCTTTTTGGCCGATTTCTGGACACGAACTCGTTTCACAGGCGAAGAACCAGGTTCGCACCATTCTTTAGCCTCTTGTTTTGATTCGCCGCCATGGTGATAGACCAAAGTCTCATCATTTGGTGGTGAAATGTGGCATTCGAATATATTTTTGTTCCATTGTTAACGAATGCAGCACTCATTGTGCACACAGCTTTCTGAAATCCAAATGAAAAATTTTGGAATTTGAAAAGTCGAGCCAAAAACCATCGAGAGATTTGGTTACACTTAGGCTAAAAAATCCATTGTATTTAAAGCTCTGGAAAGTGAAAAGATAGATAGTCAAGGAGGAAAGGAGAGAAGTAACAGAAGGAAAAATATAGGAGAGAATAAAGAAATAGAGGTAGTTAGACCTGTGAGAACTATCCAGATTCTTTGGTAAATCTGAAAATATCCTCCAGTTGGAGAGAACGAAATTCGTAGCTTTGCTCTAGCTAAGGCAGGACACGCACAGAACAAATGCTCAATACTAACCGCTTCCTCTAGGTAAGACAGACAAATTGGATCCTTAATTTTTCCAATAATGGTCATATGGATCGTGTCCTGTAATAATACCGACCATCAACCGAACGCCTTTTCTCTCAAGTTTTAGAAGAAAGTCCGACAGTCTTCTATTTGGGCTTGCCACAAAACACTTTGCAAATCCGTAGCGTTCTTGACCGGACCATCGAAACCCCATAAAAAAACAAAAAAAAATAATAAATAATTGGCGCGTACACTTCTGTTAGGTGTTTGGCCGAGCTGTGCGTCTTGATGTTGTTCCACAAATGGAGGGACCTACAGTTACAAGCCGACTCCGAACGGCAGATATTTTTATGAGGAACTTTTTCATGGCAGAAATACACTCGGAGGTTTGCCATTGCCTGCCGAGGGGCGACCCCTATTAGAAAAATGTTTTTATTAATTTTGTTTTCACCGAGATTCGAACCAACGACCTCTCTGTGAATTCCGAATGGTAATCACGCACCAACCCATTCGGCTACAACGGCCGAAACCCCATACTTAAGTCAAAATACTTTGCTCACACTGCCCTATAAGATGTCTAGGGCTTCTACTAAATCTCTTTCACTCACTCGACGATTTTTCAATACGATGTTCTGTATTTTTTTACGATTTCTGATATTGTTGCTGCTTTAGACGTCCTTGACGTGGATTGTGTTTAATGCTTGTGCGAACACGTTTGAATTTTGTAACTCGTCTTTGTACAGTACTCATTGAGAGCGAAAAGTCTCTTTGCCTTTAAGCCCTCCAAAAATAAAAATGCAATCATTGTACGATACTTGATTTGTTCCATTGTCGAAAATACAGTGACACTTGAATTGGCGGATTGAAATGAAGAGTGTACCAACATAAGAAACCAAACAAAAATAAGTTAAGGCTAGTAGCAACGCCTTCTTTTATCGAACCGCAAACCTTATTCAACAACCTCGGGCATTAGTAGGTGAATATGTACAACTATTTTAAGGAATTTCAATAACCTTCATTACTGAAGAGCAATCAAAGTTTTTGGGCCTAATAAAAATTTGGTGCTTCCTTAGTTAAGCTTATTTGTTTAAATACCTTGAAAAGCTATTAGAAAGTCTTACAAGCATTGACAGCGAGTAGAATTTCATTAGCTCAGAATGCTAGTTCTGCCTTTGATTGCTATTGTTTACCTGTAGAGTCGAGTTCCATTCCCACGACAGTCGGTTCCACGTTACCGGAATGACCCGGATTTTTATTCGGCCAAGCGCTTGTCACTCCCGCACCGTTCCCCGTGCATATGTGGGGAATATTTATGCTGCTACAACAACAACGACAAGGGACTCAATACCCTAGCATTCGTATTTAATAGAACTTCCCCTTCATTCAAAATACTCTTTAACTTTAACATTCAAATACTTATACAAAATTTCATACTTTTCACTGAATATCAACTCATTTGTTTTCCTTCCTTTACTTTTGCAGAGCACACCTTGCAAACATCCAGTAATTCTACTGCAAGATGTAAATTTTCTCGATCTACATTCGCTGGTTGAATTCATTTATCACGGCGAGGTGAATGTGCACCAAAAGTCCTTGCAGTCCTTCCTTAAAACGGCAGAGGTACTTCGAGTCTCGGGTCTCACACAGCAACAGGCCGAGGAAACTCATAGTGTAAGTTTTCATACTGTCAATAATATCGAAATTTCTGCTAATTTATGCTACTTCCGCTTTCCTACAGCAATTAGCTCAAATACAAAATCTGGCAAATGCGGCCAACGCCACACGCCCTCCTCACAACACACACCACAATGCCCTGCACGAAGAGTCGGTGCTGTATTCGCGCAGCAGTGGCTCACCCCCACCACCACCTCCATCCCAACAACTGCCATTGGCCTCCACACACATTAACAGCCAACTGTTTAAGCGCAGCATGGCTATGCTCCGACGCGAACGGAACAATTCCACACCATCGGCTGAGGACTCGAATAATGCTATGAAACGTCTACGCGGACCCGATAACGGTTTGCCGTCGAGCAGTAATAATAGCCCCGAAATCGTGCACCAACGCAGCTCATCCCCGCAATTGACACCTGCCGATTTCTCAACCATCAAACACAACAATAACAATACACCGCCTCTGAAGGAAGAGAAACGTAAGTGCTTGTTAAAGGGATTGAGTAAAAAAATGTCTCTTATTCATTTATTTGCGCTGTTATTAATAATAAAATCACGTTTAGGTAACGGACCCTCTGGCAATGGTAATAACGGGAATGCTAATAGCGACACTGGCAATGGCAATGGCATCGCCAATAGCGACAAGGTCAGCGGCAGTTTAACATCATCGCCGCTGACACGCACTGCTGACGACGTCAAATCGGAACCCATGGAGCTGGTCTGCTCGAATAACAATCCGACAGTGGTCGATGAGCACAGCAACGACTCCACTGGCGAACATGAGGCGAATCGATCGAGCAGCGGCGATGGCGGCAAAGGTTCATTGAGGTAAGCCACATAAATGAGTGAGACATTGATTTTTGCGATGTAAGCTTAACGAAATTGTGTATAGCAGTTCGGGAAACGATGAGGAGATCGATAACAATATGCCACCGCATCCTCCACCGTCATATATGATGTCACCGGCTGAGAGCAAGTTATTTCCCCCGGGCCCCTTCAATTTCCCCATGAGCGGTCTAGATCCTGCCGCGTTAGCTGGTGAGTTTACTTTAAATGAAAGCTTAGATGGCAAAGCCCTGGCAGTGAAAGCTCCTCACAATACGTATATTTTGGTTCTCACTTTTTACTTTATGCAAATACATCAGTAATGAGCTCACTAATTGTTGGTGCTGGCAACAAGCGTATGTGAGCATCATGTGTGCTTTTGTGATGAAAGCTCAAGTATTTGTTACTTAACAGTTCCTTGTGCTTTTATGATGAAAGCTCAAACATTTGTTACTTAACAATTCGTTGTGCTTTTATCCGTCATTTGTACCTTTATAGTTAAAGCTCAAACATTTGTTAGTAACAGCTCTTTTCATTCGACGAAAGCTCAAAAGTATGTTTTTTGTTTATATATAATATGAGCTTTCACGCGCATGAATTTGAATGTGAAAGCTCACGCCTGTATTGTGAACAGCTTTTACTTACGACAAGGACAATTTCTTCTCGCGACTTTTGCAACGGTTTTACAAATGTCTCTTCAATTGCAGGTTTTAACTCGCAACTACAGTCTGCCGCCGAATTATCAGTTTCTCCGCAAGGTGAGTACGCCGCTTCCATACATACTTCTATTCGCTCTTTCCGAACATTTCAATTCAAATCAATTCAAATTCATTCCTTTACATTCTTACATCAAATGCAAGTATTTTCCTAATTTAATTATTTTTTATTACATTTATAACTACGGAAAATTTTTAATCAAAAATCAGTACTCCATAACATTCTTTTACATGAAAATTATAATAATTTCTCTACCGATTAATTTTTTTTTGTCAATTTATTTAACTTTTGGTTTATTTATTTAAAATAATTTAAACCGATTTCACTAGGCAATTTAAAATGAAAAAGGGAAAGCAATATCTAAACCATAAATCCCTAGATAACCAAGCTCCTTGAAAAGCAAAAACAAAAAAACAAAAAATAAAGTAAAATTTTTTTTATAAAAGAAAAAAAATAAAAAAATAGTTAAATGCCAAGGACGCAGTGGAATAAGAAGTGATTTTATTTATTAATTTTTCTAAATTGGAAGGCGTTAGTGGATAGCGCCAACGCGTCTCATCAATGCACCAACTCATGCCGTACACAGGTTTCTCATTTGACTTCCAACCGCACATCTCCTAACATTCAATACTAATTTAATAGCCGATAATGCAAATCATTGTCTTGGTGTTTAAATTTTTTCCAACTTAATTTTTATACTCACACATACATTTATGCAATTGTAAATGTATTTAATTCCTTCAACACAATCACATCTCATATGCGAGACTCATCGTCATCATCATTTGATGCACCGCTTCTGGAAGCACTGCGTTCACTGGCATTTAGAACTCAATTTCGAGCACTTTTAACAAGAAAGCGTATTTCTTTCTTTTTTGTTGTTGGTTTGAAAAACAAACTCATTTTAACAACTAAGTATTTTGTTGATGAAAATAGATTTACATAAGCAGCAGGAAATTTCTTTCTTATTTGATTGTTTCGATGGTAAATACTCATTTCATTTGTATCCCCTCCATAAGTGCAGCAGTAAAGGACCATAAAGAATCGAATGAAATGCTATTCGAAAAGCAACAACAAAGCTGACGAAGAAAAAAGAAACAGAAGAAGCAGAAGAAGGGAACGGAAAGGCAGCAAAAAGCGCGCTAAAATCAGTTAAAATCTCCCACCGCAAAACCGATTAGCGCTGGCACACCCAGATAGTTGTTGTGTGTTAGTGTTAGTGTTAGAAATTAATTAACCAGTTTTTCCCATTATAATAACAAACGCAAGCGCCATGCCACATTGCTGGTGGCAACAACTAGCAAACACTTCACTTTTACAATCTCAGCAGCTATCAACTGCGCCAGGCGCCCAGCTCCAACACACACGCATGCTTTGGCTCCAACTATGTGCTAAGCCACATGCCGCATCAATTATTTAGCGCACATTTTCCACACATCACTCGCTCGTACGAGCTGCTGTCAGGCAGTCGGGCCGATTGCCAAGAGGGCACAGGTTGATGGCACAATGGACGGCCTGCTGATGTCTGACGGCTGTTGGCTGCCATCCCTTGCTCTTGAGTGTGTGGAGAAATTTTAATTGATGCCTTTATGTTGCGGCCGACCTCAACAATTTGCTGCGCAACAAAACTGCGGTGCAGCATGCCACAGAGCATATGTGTGCGTGCATATGTGTGTGATAATGGCAAAAGTTTTGTCTATTTAAGTGAAAGTGCAAATTTTACAGCAGCGTCACACAAGCAGGCAGGCACACATCCAAAAACAATCACAAAATAGAGATTACGCACGCTTACGCGCCACTATTTGTATATTTGTGTGTGTGTGTGCATGGAATGTGTGTGTGTGCGAAGTTGTGGCTTGCGGCTACAGCTACTCTGCACTTCGTACTTGGCACACACTGCCGCCCTCGCTGCGCTTGGCTATTACCAGCAAAACAATTCTAACAAACTAGTGAATATGCGGCGTGTGAGCGAACCCTTCCGCTGCTGTCGCTAGCGACTACAATTCACTCGCTTTTATGTGTGCGTTAATCGCCGCAAAAGTGTTTAAGCTTCATTTTGATTAGGCACTGACACAGGCGCACCTACGCACAACCACGAGGCAGCACTGGCTTGTATGATTTTTGTTGCATACGTGTGGGCGCATAAGCGTATGCGTATGCGTTTGCAGCATTTCAACGCCTAATTAAGCAATAAATAATACATCGTAGTTGCGCAGCAACAAGTTTCACACTTTCGGCGGATTTGTGAAGTTCATTTGAAGTTTATTTGGAAAGTCACACACACACGTGCAGGCACACTTTCGCGTGTTCTATGTGGCTGCTAGCTTTTCTAAACAAATTAATTACTTTTGAGCGCCGCAGTAGCGCGTTTTGCTGTTTTTTTCTTATTAAATTGGAAAATTGTGGTAGTTTGTCTGCTGCTCTTTTTTCTCACCTCGCTTCTTCTTCTTTTTTCTTCGCTTGATTCGGCACGAAAACGCTTTATGGTGGCTTTACTGTAAAGTGTAAGAAACATTTTTTTTTTTGTAAAATAAAATAAAAGAGTTGAATCGTCCTCGTTGCATATCCGTTCACAAGCTTCAAACTCAGGGCTCCCATGCGAAGCGCGTTTCTCACGCATTCCTTGTAACGTAAGTCCAACGCTCGCCGTAAACCCCAACGTATTTGTTTGTCGGAGCCACTAAAAGCAAAAATAAAACCAAAAAACGATATAATGAATAAAAAATGTTGCAAACATATGGAAAAAAAAACTAGTGTAATGGCAGCACTGTAATCATTGCGAAGCCCGAGGCTTGTAAGTTTTCCCCAAGGCTGCCAAGACAGTAGAGGAAGCATAGCTCAAAATATATATTTTCCGTGCTATTTGTTTTTGTGTGCTAATTTTGTATTCGTATTTTATGAGAATAAACCAATGAAAATTTTCTATTTCTACTTACTCATATTCGTACCTAAATACATTTATCCGTAATATTTACAACATTTTTCGTTGTCTATGTTTTCGTTATGTTGCAAAATATTTACAATTTGTAATTGCATACTTTTTGTGTTCTGTATAAACAAAGCTGTACACATACAACCATATACATACATATATATTTTTGAATGTTTAGTTTCACAATTTAACACTGCTAAAAATATATTTTTTTTTCTATAAAGATTCATATGTTGGTAAAGCAAAAAACAAAAATTTGTAATAAGAAGCTCATTTAATTAATAATTTTTTTTCTGTTTATTTTCAATGTTTGAAGTTTTTCAAGCTGCGACACAAGTGTGTTCTAAATTTTGATTTTGTCGTTTTTTTGTTATAAATAAATGTGCTTTCCGTTCATCCTTCAGTTTTGTACACACTTTTTACTGTTAAAGTGAAAATTTTTTGAAATTTATCAACTTATCGTCGTGTATGTGTGTTATTGATAATTAAATAATTATTATAGAAAAACAAAATGTCAACAGAACATTCAAAAAGTTTCGTTTACACATTTTTATTTCGAAAATATTGAATATGGCATATTGAACGTTTATTAACCCTTAGGTTATGACTAAAAACATCTAAAAAATATTTATTTGTAATTCTAATCGTTTTTGTTTGCCATTTAACGAAAAAAAAAATGATTAAAAAATAACAACGCAAACCATTGCTGGCCTCCGCATTTGTTGGAACGCCGCATTTGCAATTTACGCATACTTACGTATACATACATACATACTTATTGCATAGTGTTCGCCTCTTTTGAGTTAAATAACTACTTGTTGTTTTTTTTTTTCACCACACATAAAAATTTTCGTTGTGTTTTTCATTCAATGTTGCAAATAATTTGTACTATTTTCCACTACCAACTAACTCAGGTATCAAAGATTGTTGCGTATCATGCGTAACTAACAAACGTACAAACACACAACAAATATGGCAAACAAGTTCGGGCGTATGAGCAACCCTAATGCGTCTGAATTGGAAAATTCACCACTATCCAAGTTTAGCGCCATTTCTTACGAATACGAGAGTGTGCACAGTTAAAAACAAAACCGAATACACTCAGTGCACGAAAGAGAGACCAGGTTGCAACTTTTCTTCGTTTGCTTTTTTTACTTCATATAGGAACAATTGTTATTGTTATTGTTTTTTTTTTCTTTTTTTGTTTAATTTTTACTTTTCGCAAAACCGTGAAAGACGCATTTTTTACCGAATTAAAAACAAACAGATTGGCTGTACACACAAATAACCATATTAGCATAAAGTCCCACTCCACCTCGCACCCACGTCGCCGCCCCAGTTGCCGCGTTACCTCTTAAAGCATTGTCAATTGAAAATTTTGTACTCAAGAACTTCAACCTCTTTAAATTAAAATAACAAAAACCAAACCTCAAATGTTATTAACCAGACACCCACACACACACACATACATATACCATAGTATATATAAGAGCACTTGAGCGCTCTCACTTTGGCTAGAGTTGCGATCAGTGCGAACACAAGCAGATACATGAAAAATAACGGAACTGCTTTGTTGTTAATGGTTCCCCACCCAAGCTCACATGCACTCACACATAGTTCTACTAACTCTTACTCTTAGTGCCCATGCCGACTAACTAACTCATTATCTCTCTCACACTCACATACACACACATACGCGCACCACACACACACACCCCTCTCTAATCACTCCTTCACAAACTGCTAATCGAATTTTTCGTTCTACTTATGCTCAAATCGCTTGTTATAAGTTCCAAAACTAACAAAAACAAATGAACACTAACCATATATACAACAATAACAAGCTACTAATAACAAATTGGAAAACCACGTGCCTCTCTACTAATCAAATGTTGCGCTTAATTCGATAACTAATCACGAGGAATATGAAGAACAAAAATTTGGAAACATTTTATTAATCGTTCACTACGAAACGATACAAACACACATACATAGCTAACTCAGTGAACGTTTATGATCAGTGCAAGCAAACATATACAAATAAATACAAACAAACGTACGTACTATATAAGCTATTGAAAATTTACATACACACGTATAATTGGTGGAGTTAAACAAATGAGTCTTTTTAGTTTTAAGTTCCGAAAAATCAGTAGCAAAATTGTAAAATTTAAATTTTAAGTTAAAATTAAGTATTTGCATTTGCGATTGGAAACTATTGTATGCATACAAATATACGTTTAAGGCGCAAAAATTCAGCAAAAAGCTCAATGAACAGTAGTGTGAAAAGATTTTGAACAAGCAAAACAAATTTAAGAAATCAAATTTATGAAATATTTAGAAAAATTTATGTGACAATGCAACACAAACAATCGGAAATTATATACCAAAGTTCAGACCTGACACAACACACATTTGGCGCGTCCATTCGCACGCATTCGAAATTAATTATTAAAAACACGAAAGTTTTTCAATTTCACACAGTCACTCATCAACACTAAACCGGTGCAAGGACAACGGATAAATTTTTGTTATTTTCAAAAACTTAACTCTTGCGCTCCAGCGTCGTTTCAAGCACGCTGTCTTCAGCTATTAGGGTGAGTTCAGACGTCCGCCTATGACATGCCAAAGTTGCCAACGCGCTTTTCCTACAAAACACTCCAAAATTCAAAATATTTCTTAAGTTATGTTTTATTATTTATGTACTCGTTAGTCAAGTAAGGATTTAAAGTATAATTATTGCAAATACAACAACAAACACACTAGCCAGACGTTAGCAAGCACAACAATTCCAAATTATACGTATATCTATGAACACATTGGTAACAGGACAAATTTGAAATGAACAAACCACCACAAAGTAATCAGAAACAAACTGCAATCACAAACAACAACAACAATAACAACACAAATAAAACACTCCGTCGTGTAGCGCAATCCTAAATATTAGAACGAAGGTCGTTGCGAAAATTCCAGAGTGTTATGCACACTGTGCGCTACAATTAAACGTACACTAACAAATTCGGCAACAAACATTAGCGAGGCCGCCATAATTTGGCCGACACTAGAAAGGCAGCACAGAAATCGCATTTAATGGTTCTTTTGGCTGTTGAAAGCATATTAGATATATTTTTTTTTTATAAAATTTAAAAAAAAAAATCATACCAGCTTCATATTTGTAAATTTTTATTCCAACACAAAATTGTATCTAAACTAAGTAGTTAATTTGAAGGCGTAAAATTGAAAGCACCCAACTTCCTGTCCAAAAGCCCCAAACCCACACCCCAAAGTAATAACTCACGCTCACCCCCCCACGAGTATCCGCATTTCCTCTCACCCCAATCAAGAAAATAATAAAAACAAAAAAAAAAAAACAACAAATACCCCGCAGCTTGAGAGTTGCCCTATTGTAAAAAACAAAAATTGGAATTCGTTTGCTCTACCAAAGTCCCTCCAAAGTACAGAAATATTCATGTTTCTTTTAAGTTATACTGCAAAATTACAACAACAACTCCTAAAGTATTATTAAAATCTATGCAATGCATAAATGCAGAGAAGATTAAGAAAAATATAAAAATATCACGCAATTAAATTACTCCACTACACACACAATGGTGATGGTGTTGAACACACACACACGCTACACAAAAACAACTAATTAACAAAATTCTTGGAACGATACCAAAAAGTCCCATATAAATGTGTCATGCAGCAGCTAAGCGAATTAGTAAAAGTAAATTGAAATGAGAAATTCGCAGATATGCAAATCTGGTTTTATGTCGAGAGCGAAAAAAAAAAATTAAATCACCATTTCGAGTCAACACTTCACAGACCACCCATCCAAAAGCAAATCCAAATCCAACTCAAGGTCCTGTAGAGGCTGTGTATGTATGTATTGCTGCGTGAACTGCAACGAATTCGCAACCATAAACACTCCCTCCTGCCACCTACTTCCCTGCTAGGCGCACGAGTTAAGGAATGTAAACAATCAAAAAAGAAATAAATTTTTCCACATTTGCAAAGTGTCAGCACAGCACAGCATTTCATAAAAGCATAAAAGCAAATAAGTCTATACAGAAATATATGCAAAGAAAACCAAAATATAAATAAATAAATCCAAAGTTAAATTACGCGTCGGCGCTGGTTGCGACTGCGACTGCGGTTAGCCAACCAACGCCAGCGAAATCAGGCAAGAGTACAAATATTACCAAAAAACAAAAAACAAAAAAATAAAAAAAGAGTAAAATTAGTATTCGCAATCGTACAATTTTCAGTCGAAATTCCATTTCGTTTCCGCAAAATTTGTTAAAGATTGTTCGTAGTTACCGTTACCATTAGTTTTTTCCACTCGTTAATACCTAACTCGCTGAACTGACTTTTGTCTTTTGGGCTAATGCAACGTTTTATGCCTTTCTTCCACCTTGTCGTCAGGTCAACTGACGACAAATTGCCACAAATCTATTTACTACAACAACAATAATAACAATCTCAACTGCAACATCAACTACTACAACAACAACATCAACAATTTCAACAATCGCCACACCAATTCCAATATAAATGCCCACCACAACAACAATCCTCTTAACTGCGCCACTTGTCCCTTCGAACGCCCAACAGCCTCGAGCATTTGTGGCCTTAATCTCACCACATTCTCCGCCAACTGCAATGCCTCAAACAATGGCAGTGGCAGCGGCAATTGCAGCAGCAACAGCGCCGGCGGCAGCAACTCGAACGCCACCAACACGTCCAGCCTCTTGCCCGCCGCTCTCATGCAGGCCAACTCCCAGCACCAGCACCAGCATCATCACCATCACCACCATCAGCATCAGCAGCATCCACAACATGGACAGAATGTCAGCAGCAGTGCCGGAAACGGTTGTAACAACAACAACGGCGGCATCAGCAACACCAGCAGTGCCGTCCAACAGTCGCAAATGTTTGCCGCAGCCGCTGCTGCTGCCGCCATGGCCAACATGGCGGCGGCCTCAAGCAGCGCAGCAGGCGTATCGGGCGCCAATGCGCTGAACACCTCCGGTGGTAACCTGAACACCTCTAGCGGTGGCGGCGCCGGTGGTGGTGACGATTTCCGCTGCGATCCATGCAACAAGAACCTGTCCTCGTTGACGCGTCTCAAGCGCCACATCCAAAACGTGCACATGCGTCCGACCAAGGAGCCCGTCTGCAACATCTGCAAGCGCGTCTACAGCTCGCTGAATAGTCTGCGCAACCACAAGAGCATCTACCATCGGAACCTGAAACAGCCGAAGCAGGAGAGTGTGAGCGGCGCCGATGTGACACAGTCACCGGCCTTGGCCGGCGTAGCTGTGATGCACAATCCCTACTACTCGCCGGTGAACCATCGTTCATCCTCATAGGGTTTCATGTACTTTGATTACCTGACCAATGTAAATTTTTAAGCAAACGCAACGGGCGGGCCAACCACAAAAGACGCATAGATGCGCTGGGGATAGACGCTAGGAGCGCATGTGGTAACGTTGTTATGTTTTCAGGTGCTCGTTAACATACTTAGGTGTAGAGTAATTTTAAATAACCGTTATGCAGACTAAGTAGGCTTAAGGCAGGTCTGGACGCAAGTGCGTTAAGAACTTAGCTCGTTCAGATATATAGATATGCGTGCTTATATGAATACTTATAAGCAGTAATAAAGGATACAGAGTATATGCCGTTTGAGCGCGACTAAGCGAATAAAAGCAATAAGATTAAACAGGGAGGGAAAGCGCAGAAGTGTAGATTAAGCAGAGGCAGGCAAGTGACGCGAAGTATTTACGCGCCCGGCCGTTACAAGCGCGCTCTCACAGGCAACTGTAAACAAAGGTGCGACCGATAAAATGGCTTTAATGTTCTCAAACTTACAACAGAAATAACGCCTTAGATATGTACGTATTTTTAATCCGCCTATTTGCTATGAATCTTTTATAACGAAAAAAGCTACAAATAATTGACAGCGCGATCACTCAAGTAGAGCGAAGGGCCGACCGACCGACCGACCGAGTGAACGCCATTACTGCGCATTGAGCGCTCAATCAACCGAGGGTGGAAGTTAACGGAATAATCATAGCATGTAAATATTTTAGATATATCACTGAGTACTTCGTATTTGGCTAGGCTTAGGCACTTTGCGACCGATCGAGATACTTTTTACTTCAGTTGTGTTCGTTTTTAATAAATTCGTTTACTGATAAATATTATATATTCGTACATATATATGTGTACGTATGTATACACCTATACATATGCATATACAAGCACATTAACGTATTGTTAATCTAGTACATAGTTAGCGAATAAAGAACTTTGTTTATATTCATATATATACACATATACATACCTATAAATACGTGCATAATTTAGCGTACGCAAAAATGTTATGTTTTAAATATTAAAGAAGGATTATTAAATATTTTTAAACTTCACAAACAAACAACTACAGTGTATGGAATGTTGTATGTACTGTAAGTCCAGGTATGTTGAAAGTATGCAATAGTCCACTGCCATGAACGCTGTGTATACAAGTAAAAGAAGTAAAAGCGTATGTGTGTTTCCGCTATCACAATCGTGTGGCCGTGCTGGAACCAATTGGTATACCGGTTTGCCTCGAGGCCTTCCAACTCGAAGCGCGCAAAGCAATGCATAGTTGAGATTGTAAATTAGAAAACACTACCACGAATGCAACCAATCAAGCAACAAATCAAAACACATTTCTCATCATCAATTGCCCACACATAAACTCCAATTGGATTTGAAAAAAATACACTTTTTTATTTGAATGCAAAACGAAATTAATTATTTTTTAGTTAACGCATTTAAAATTATTTGTTTTAAAATTCGAAAGTAAAAATGAAAACATTGAAAAAAAATTAAGTGAATCCCAAAAATCGCCAACTACATCACCCCCAACCCTTACCTCACCCCAGCCCCTTCCACATGCCCACGTGCCTTCTACTACTGTTATTACCACTGCAAAATACTACTACTACCACTACCACCACTGCCACCCCGCACCCACCCAAACAGCTGAAGCCGACAAGGGCGAAATTGGCGCGCACTAAGTGTTGCCGCTTTTGCCACGGGCTTGGTGGGTTGCAAGTTGGTGTACCTCCTTTAACCTCGATGAAAAAAAAAAACATTTATTACGATTATAAAGGAAAGAGAAGCATCAAAAGAGACACTAGTGACAAAAAACCATAAAAGCTTAAAAGAGAACAAAAACAAAAATCAAAAAGGGTATTAAAAAAAATATTAAAATCAATTCTACAAATCAATCAGGCCAAAAATGTTTCAAAATTACATAAAAATAATTCAAAATTTTTTGCCAAACAGGCAACTCAGAAATTAACGCGAAAAGAACAGAAAACCAAAACAAAAATTCACTCGTTCGCAGAGATTTCGCCGATTTCAGTCGCCGACTCAAAGCATGTTTTGTTTATCTTACGTTTTTGTTTCAAAATTCTAACACTAGCAACTACGTACATCGCCGCAACGTAACTCAATCGCAGATCAGATAAATTATAGCAATTGGTTCCAATGGTATTGGGACTCCACAGTCCGCAATCAGCTTACGTCAGGAAGGCAATGCGCGCGGAGAAAGCGCTGCCGCCGGCAATGAAAGCAAGGTCTGGTGCTGCTACACCCTGTGCTGGACGCTTGTTTCATTGCCGTGGCAGTGCCTGCTCGTCGTGCATTGTGTTTTTGTATGTGTGTGAGTTTGAGACGAAACACAATCCCATTCCCAGAACAAAGCCGATCCACTTCAGCGGCAAAAATTGAATCCGGCAGAGCAAAGAAACGGCTTCACACAAATAACGGATTAGTTTAGTTTGTTGTCAAAAACAAGAACTGCAATAAATGCGTGCCAAAAGCCAAACATATAGAGCGAATGAATATTTCTACATCAAGAACCAGAAAGTCTAGCGTTGGAACATTTAGTTCGCATTTTTCATGTCAAGATTGATTTATTATGAAATTTTAATGATACATTTTTGAGCCTGGATTTGTTAGTGTACAAAGACATTGACACAAAAAAGCCACAAAACACTCACGTGACAATATCGAAATTTACACCAAACACCAAACCGAACTGATGAAAATCAAGTAGCACAAAACAAGAGCAAAAACACTCAGCTAACAGACCTGAACACACTGACTAAACGACGGTGGGTTCACCAAAAAACTGCTGTAACAGAAAAAAATCAAATAACAAAAACGAGCAAACCAACAAAACAAGAATACTAAAACCAAAACAAACAATAAACCAAACCAAATACAAACAATTAACTAAAACAAATACAAAAAAAAAACGAAAACTGATAGCAAGCAAACAAAGTCACTATTGTCTCTTTTTTTCTTCTCTTCCTATATGTCGTATAGGTGGAAGTACCAACCTGCTTGGTGGCGTTATAATACCCGGTGGCAGTCCCAATACAAGTAGTAGTAGCAACCAAAAACTGCAACACGAACATCTCCACCATTCCACCACCACTACCACAGCCACCACTACAAGCACCACTCACCAGTTCCACAATCATCATCATCTTCAACAGCAACAACACCAACACCTCCATCACCACCAGCAACAACAACAGCAATCATCCTCACCGCATCACCAACAGCAGCAACAACAATTGCACTCCCACCACATGCGCAGCGAACGCGACTTAGACCGTTCGACCACCGACTGCAGTCCGCGCTCGCCAGACCAGCGCATGCCGAAGCGACCAGCCAGCGAGCAGCCACACCATATACAATCCCATCACTCGACCGCCTCGTCACCATCCGATGTGATTGCGTCTACACCACCGCCACCACCACCGCCACAGCATATGAAACCACCGTCACCCCATCATAGCCACCAGCATCCGCACTTTAGCCACCAACAATTGCCGCTCGCCATGTTACCGTCCCACCATCTGCACGCCCACCACGATCTGGCAGCGTCCGCCCACCACCACCATCACTTGTCGCGCACCGGTTCGCCATTGGATCATCACCACCTGTTGCACCATCGCCGTTCCTCGCTATCGCCTTCGCCCACCGGTCGTGGTTCGGGCGGCTCTGCGGCAGGCATACTTTCCTCGACGCGCGGTGGCGACATGGTTGGGGGTAGCAGTCGCCTACTTTTGCCGCTGCCACTAAGCGCCTGCCACCGATGCGACGTATGCGGTAAATTACTCAGCACAAAGTTGACGCTGAAACGGCACAAGGAGCAGCAGCACCTGCAGCCGCTCAATAATGCCGTTTGTAATTTGTGCCACAAAGTCTTTCGCACGCTGAATAGCCTCAACAACCACAAGAGCATCTACCATCGCCGTCAGAAGAACCATCACTCGTACTTTCATCACAGTAGCGCGGTGGGCGGCGGTGTGACCGGTGGCAGCCCCAGCAGCCGGCTGCATCAGTCGCTCAGCTCGTTGGGCGCCGCAGCGGTTGCCAACAATAGCGTCGGCGCAGGTGGGAATGGCAATGCGGTGGCAGCAGCAGCTGCGGCAGCTGCCGCCGCGGCGGAACTATTACTCTCACCGATTGTAGGCGCGGCCGCGGTCGCAGGTGGAGGTGGTGCTGGACCCACAGTGCAACTCTCACACGGTGGACAGCAGCAGTCTTCACCCAATATGGTGAAGCCCTGTATGGATTTCTTATAAGATCAACATCACCTGCTGCAGCAGCTCTTCCATGTTGCTCTGAACACGCCGCAGCCACCACCGCCCACGCTCTCCGCCAGTATGAGCCCGATGTCGGCGATAGGACAGGGATCGCTGCCCGTAACGACAATGGTTGATTTGCCATATGGACACCAGCTACCGCCGACTGTGGACCTAACGCAAATGGATCACTACGCCGGTGTCAGTAGCGGCGGTGGTGGTGGCGGTGGAAGCGAGCATTACGAGCGCATGAATTTACTAGAGCACTGAGCAGCACAGCATGGACTGTGGTGAATGCCACAAGTACTAAAGCGATAAACCGATCGTACCGATGAAGTGACCAATTCAAAAAAACAAAAAAAAACCACAAAAGACTAAGTGACCAAAAATGTGAAAATTAAGCAGAGACTTTAAACACTAAAAAAGTTCGACACAAAGCGAGCGACCGACCGACCCTCCCACAGTGAAACGAGCTGAACATTTTTAAAGCAAACATGCAAACAAAAAAGAATGCAAGCACAAAAACTATGAATAGCAAAAAACAAAACAAGAAAAAAAGAATAAAAAGAAAGAAAGAAGAAGAAAAACGAGAACAAACTAAAATTGTTGAATTGAAAAACGCAAGAATGCAAAACTGTGATTTTTTACATCTCTTTTTTGAGTTTTACGAACAAAACATTATTTTTCGATGTACAACATCATTGACTTTTATATGCATGGAAATGTACTTTTAGTGAAAGCATCACGCGTGCACAGATATTTTATAAAACCTTAGTTTAATTTAGGCGCAGAGCTGTTTGAGCGCCGAACGGTGCACTGGCAGCGCTGCTGAAGCGGGCGCACACGCACACACAGGCGCAAAGTGAGAAGGACAGAGCAAATAAGCTACTTGACAATGTGCTCCTACACACATACGAACTCACGCTTACAAACACACTCACACGCATTCGCACATGACGGACATGACTGGAGAAATATTTGCGGAATTGTACATACAAGACTACATTTTATTGGTTTCGACCACTGAGAACAAGGGCGTGGGATGGGTTCGGCATGAATTGAAGACTGTTAGAGAAATTTTATTTTATTTTATTTTATTTTTAGTTTTCCATATTTATAATATTTAGGCGTGTGCGAAAAACTGTTGACTGTTGGAAAGCTCCCAAATTACATACTTAGTGTAGTTGGACAATACTTAGACAATGAGAAATAAAATAAACGACAAACACAAACGAACACACACACACGCACTCATGCAAATGAAGCGGCTTTGAGCGGGATGCTTCATGAACTATTTTTAACTACAGCTACCGTCAAATGAGAGAACTAGCAACACACACCTACACACACACACACACACTAATGCGGAGGTAGATTGATAATAATGAGATGTGCAATTTTTATTTGTTGACAATACAAGATTAGCGTTAGTATTCTGTTTTCCCATTTATGATAAGAAGGAAAGCGACTGAAATAAAAATAAAAGAAAGTAAACAAATCAAGGCGTCGCACGTAAACGCATGACCCACGCGTGCGTGAGGACGGCACGCTGAATGCCCACCCTCATGTGACACACATACTAGCCTACAGGCGTATACATATAGGCGCTCGAGCGCATACTACTTTAGTGGACTTATTGTGTACTCTCAATTGGATACATAGTATGAACCTGCAGACATACAACAACAACAATAGCATCTGTGAATGTATAACTTGTGTAGAAATTTCGTTTATCTGTACTGTTACCATACATATGTACATACAATACATATAAACAATGTAAAAACACATGCATAGATCCAAGCAGAAATCACTCTTTATATAGCCAATGTATGTAAGCGTTTACCTATTATATACCTATTAATACCTATATGACGTGTATGTACATACCAATACGAATACAGTTGCATACATCTGTATGTGTGTAGATATACAAATTATGAAAAGTTTGCGGGCAGCGCATAGGATTTTCAAAGTTTTAAACTAATTAGGCTAAGCGCAGGGGGAAGAGAAGACGAGGTTCGTTATACACACACATATACATAAACTGCAAATATATTTATATACATATACACGTGTAAATGTACGTAAATGATACTTTGTAAATAGCAAAAGAAATATATTAGCGACTTGTCATTTATTGTAAAGAATTTTTTCCTAATTTTACTTCTCAAATGCGGACGTGAATTCGATTCCAAAACTTTTTAATACAAATCTATACGCAAAAACTAATAAAAACTTCCAAAATCATGACGGTTTTCCATGAACTCATTGATGAAACTCAAAACTCTTAGCTTGGCTGCAAAATTTGTAATAATTTTATTTCAAAGCTTTTTGGCTTACGTAAAAATTTTCGAGCTCAAAAACCTTTTTTTTTTGGTTTTTTGTTTTTTTATATGCGCAGAGATATGAGTTTGCTGGCAACCGCAGCAAGGACTGATAGGTTTTAGGACAATTACAAATTATGAAAAAAACACTTTTAACGCAAAAATATGCAACAAAAATATTTTAACATTTAAAAAAATTGTTTTTGTTTTTTTTTTGTACACTTTTATGATATTTACGCCTCTATCGGTATTGGGAAATTGTGACTAAAAAATTGTGATTCGTGATTAATTGGCATTTTAAGTGACGTGTAAAAATGTGTGTGTGCACACACGCACACATGCACACATTGATGAAATCAAAATTTTTGCATTATTATATTTAGAATATTGAGGATAAAGTAAAAATGAGAAATGAGAAATAATTTTTTGCTTTTCATTTAAAGAAGACTGAAAATTGGCATTTCGAAAGAAGTAAAATTTTAGAAAAACCAAAAATTAATTCACGCGCTAAAATGTGGAGCTTTGTACGACTTTTTAGCTGCACAAAAAATTGGAGAAAAAAGCTTTGATTAAACGCGGAAACTTACGATTACTGTTATTTTTTTTTAGTATTTTAGCGAAATCAAAAATCAAATAAAATATTGTATTTTTGGAGGAGAAAGTCTGTTTTTAACAATTCGATACCAAATTTTATTATTTACAAGTACATGCAAATATTTTTTTGTTTTAAGACATTTTTTTTTTTTAATTTTTAAAACATTTATTTGCTTATAATTTGCGGTTGATTTACCACCTTTGTCATGGCGTCGCCCCGAGCGGCGGCGCATGAGGAGTTCAAAACTTTTTTTATGCATTACGTGCGGTATTTCTTTTTTTACATTTTTATGCGACAATATTAAGATAGACTTAAAATACGGTATATGGTCGGGCACGTTTAGTCCGGCACGAGTAAATTAGAAGTTTAAGTATTAGTTGGCATTCGGAAAATTCAAATCACTTTTATGTGGCAAAGTGGCGCCGAAGTCCGCATCTTTTTTACACTCGTATGTAGTACTTGTGCGTATGTGCGTTATATGATTTCTTCATTTTGTATGGCATATACACACACACATACTTAGTTTGAACTTAAGTGCTTTACTAACACACTTACGAATTAAATTCACTAATATACATATACACACATAAATATAGTTTAGAAAATTAATCGTTTTTTTATATATGCTTTAAATACTACATATATACATATATATACACACACTCACACACAAACACACACACGTATGTACATATATGTAGAAATGAACTACTGAGTTTGTGCGAAGAAGAAGCAAAAAAATTAAATTAAAAAAAAATAAAAAAAAGGCAAAAAACGCATAACGGCAAAATAAAAATCCTCTAAATAGCAAATAAAATTTTATATAAAATGTAAAAATATGTATGAAATGAGAAACCCGAAAGTAATTGTACACTAAAGCCGCAACAGCGAACCAAAAGGAAAACAAAAATGGTTAAAAACAGTTAGATTTCATTGAATAATAAGTAATTTAAGGGTAATTGTAAATATTTTAAATATTGTAATATAAGAAATGAGTAAACGAAAATGAAGGAGAAATTGTAAAAGTTAATATAATCGTAATAATCGTTTTGTTTTTGTGAATTTTTTAATTAAATGCTGTTTACAAACACATTTACATGCATACATATTTACATATACTATACACTTGTACGTTCAACGTCTACAACTTGTGTCCTTTTAGGCGCTTTACATTAGTTTTATATTACAGATGATTTAGAATGTACGAAGGACGCATAAAACACTATAAAGTATCCATAAAAAACGAAAATAGCTCTAAGGTAAATCCATCAGCAGCACCAACAGACCCGCCATACATGCAAACATCCTAATTTCCAAACAGACATACGCCCACGCATACATACATACACACATAAACAAACTCCAAACAAACATAAACACTCACGTCAACACACACACACACACACACACACACACGCATACACAAACACTCATATATAAATCCTCTCATACACTCTGTATCCACTACCATTAAACTACTTCCATCTCAAACTATATAGCATTATGGAAATATTGAAAACTTACTACAATAAAAACATAACAACTGTAATCAAAACAAAAAATAGCAACTCTATCTCTTCTTGTTTTCTTAATTGATAAATATGTGCATAGCACGCAGCTACATGTGCTTAGAATACAAACATAACCATAGACCATAGTCCATAGACCTACTGTAGATCATAGAGCATCGAGCATCGAGCATCGAGCAAACCATAGACCATAAATCACAGCAAATAGCAAATAGCAAACAGAGAACATAAAACATAAAACAGAACACAAAAAAAGACATAGAACGGAACAGAAGAGCCAAGTGAGGCGCAGTGATGAGCGATTTTTGAATTATCGTAAAAACTCGTAAGTCATAACAGCAACAACAACAACAACCAAAAATAATAAATATCCTAATTATGATCAAATAAACTAAATGAATATTGCAGCGACAGAAATACCACAACATTTATCATAAACAATGAAAGCCAGAGCAAACGATGAATCTGTTATTATTTACATGCATACACACATACATATATATATAAATCAATGTGAAAATAGTCACGAGAAAAAGCACAGTCTTTTTTGTGTTTATTTTTTCAAATTCTTCACTTTTTACTACCACACGAAGATTGCGCGAATTGTTTGACCAGCTGGAGAGGGGATTGATATGTGAGAACTTCCGCTATTTGTCTTCCACAAAATTCAACTATTTGACCAGAGAATGTTAAACAAATGGGAAGGCGCAAATGTTACTGTTAAGTATTTTTAGTGCAATTGAGTCTTGATTCTGTCAAATTCGTTCAGAGCCGAGTAAGTCTGCTACAGAGACCAACTCTAAAAATATTTTCTCCGTGAATTTCACCTATACATTTTTTTACTATTTTCTTATTTTTGAAATGAGTGGCGTATAAAGGAAATTTATTACTCGAACTTTTTTCGATCTCATTAAAACAAAAAATAAAGGGTATTAACCCTTTTGGATCATTCGACGGAATAATCCGCGGGCACAAAAACACTCTCTTACGACCAGGAACGGAATAATGCGCAATACATTATTTTTTTGTTTAAGTTTGAAGAAATAAAATAATAACAATAAAATAAATAATTTTGGTAATCCTGTCAGATTTTTTTCATTAGAATAAACAAAAAAAGTCTTGTAGACGACGGATATTATGAACGCAAGGTATTTTGAGTACATCACGCATTTCGAGCGATGATTCAAAAGAGTTAAAAAAAAAAATTAAGTAAATAAAAACAAAAATTGGCACTGTGATAAATTGTAATACATTTCTGAAAGTAATTCGGCGTTCATTAACATTCTCTGGTTTGACTGCTATATAGATGATGGAAAAGTTAGTTGGTCGTATTGCTACTGCTCTGTGCTGCAAGCACCCTGCAGGAAAAACCCTTCTGATGAGCCTAGTGCCATAACGTGCCCTTGATTTGCCCTAGCAGCAAGCACCTGTTCCTTCCTTCGATTGTTCTACGCCAGTGTTAAATTCGATAATTTATTTACAGCCCGGTTTTGCATTTAAACTAGTGCGCATGAATTTGAGAATTAAGAGAATCACGAATTGGTCAATAACAACCAAAATATTTATTGTTTACTTAAAATTATGATATCATCCTAAAAGTAGATCCCTTCGGAAATAATAAACATACACCAATGACGACCAACGTAGCCGAATGCGTTGATGGGCGTCTACTGTTCGGAGTGCCCAGGTTCAAAACACCAAACACCAAAATATTTTTTTTTGGAAAACGGTCGTTCCTTGACACGCAATGGCCAACTTCAAACTGCATTTTTGTCATGAAAAATTCTTCATAGAAAACCATCTGGCGTTCGGACATTAAAAATTGAACATCCCTGCCTTTCATTTGTGAATTTTAGGTAGATTAAAGAGATTATATTTACTTTTGCTTTCCAAAAATATTTGATGAAAATTTAATAAATACCATTGAGATTTGCCATTTATAAATGCCATTTAATTTGAATTGAGATGCATACTCATTCTAGAATTGTTCCTCGCATCTTGCAACTTGCGCAAAGCTGAAATGTCCATGTTTTTATCGATCTAAATATAATTCGCGCACCCAAGGCTTTCATCGTTGGTGCGATTTACTATTAAAAGAAAAACGCGCAATATGTTTTCAGAAAATATATTATTAAATATGGCTGAGATCTCTGTTTTCTTCTAAGAATTATACGAATTATACAAGTTTTCAAAACCAAGCAAAGCGAGTGCCGCAAGCAAAGCCAGCCGGCATTGGCACTCTCAGTGATGAGCGGCAATTGAGTGCATCACAAGACGTTAGCAGCTGACCATGCCACGACCGTAGTGTGAGCGAAGAGAGAGGTTTTTTGATTTCAATTTCCAGTTGTAACATTTTCCACCTCACACAGTCAATTTTCCCCTGGTGCGTTCTCTTCATAGCGCTGCAAAGATGTGCATTTGTGAGAGAGAAATGAGTTTAAACAACTGGGTGATGAACAGAGAGCTTTTTTATTGCTCTTATTGAAAAGATCTATTGACATCAGCAACTTGTACTCTAAAGTTCTGCAATCGATCCCCTTTCTTGCTGACAACAAACAGTTTATTCGAACAAAAATGAAAAAGGCAAAGTTTTTTGCTGAATGGTTTAGGTTGCAATTAAAATCGTTTAAAAACACTATTTCCATAAAATAAATAATTGTTTGCGAATTCTTAAAACTGCAGTGATTTTAAAAATACAACAACAAAAAATATATATATAATATATCTAAATCCAGTCGAGTCGCAAATCTGCACCCTATGGCACTTACTTTTCCGAAAGTGTGGAAGGTTTTTAGACATATTCGTCCACTACACTTGTGAGTACTCTTTGTTTATATGATTAAGTTAATAAAATTATTAAACAAATAACTTCAGCAACTGTATGTACTACTGTATGTGCTAATAGACATACATACAAATATGATTGTTTCAATAGCAACACAAAAGTAAAACAAAACGACAAAATTTATAAAACTAAATAAGTAAAAAAGAAATTATCAAAAAAGGTGACAACAACAAAACGACAAAGTATTTTCGTAAATAATTAAATACATAACAGAAGAGAGTAAGAAAATTGTTTGAGTTATTATTTGAAATAAAAAACCAACTATGAAAAAATGTGAAAATATTGAGCGTTTTGCTTTTTGTGCCCCTTCGTAAGGCAGCCAAGAAGACCTCGTTTAAAATAGATGAAAAGCTTATGTGAATTTCCACTTACGCATATTTAAGTTCTAGGCTACGCACACTGGTGACTACATATCAAAATATATACAGTGGCGCACATAAGTATTTTGCATGTGAAGGCGATCGGGTTCATTTAAAATTTTTATATATTCTATAATTTATTTCAAAAGTTATTCAAATTAGAGGTTTATACTACGTAATTAATTCAGCAAAGTTTGAAAATAACTGTTATTTTTCGCATAAACTAAGCAATACAAAAGAAAAAAATAGAAATTTATGCTCACGAAAGTATTTTGCTTTTTTTCTGTAGAGTGAACAAGCTGCTCAATATTGCGTATAATACCATAATTTTTCTAAACAGCCTCAACATTCGTTTGTTTTCCTCCATTCTTCGAACAGAGCAGATCACGAAACGTCACTTTTTAATGAAATTTTCTGTTCCCTCACCTTAGATTACATCGAGGTTTGCACTTCGGCCTTCGACCTCATGGACTTTTGTGCTCTCCGTTCACGCACTTTATCCTGTTTGTATTAGAACTTGGGGGAGTTGCTGTCAAACGCTTTGTGTTGAAAAGTATCCGCATTTTGACATCAAAGGCTGTATATTTGGGATCGTTAGCGTATGGAAATAAAAGCTCGTTCGCAATTGTCCAGCCTTAGCTAAAATCAAAGCAGGTTTTCTAGGCAGATACTTTTTCAATTCTCTTACGGAACTGCCTAGCGTGGGGATGGAATCAGCCCTGCGCTTCAGAAGAGCGACGAAATGGTTGCGCGAAGAAAAATAATTGAGATACCCGTGTCGCACAGAGGTATCACAGCGGACCTGTAAGGTCTAAGTGAATTGATCGTACAGCCCGACTACTACCATAACTTAACCTACTCCTGAGCTCCCTGCGCACGGTCTCACTAGATGCTTGAGAATACTATGGGGGTTTTCTTGATTTTCTTTTAATATTCGACGCGTTTCTCTGACCATCAGTGAGTTCGGTTTACCGCTAAGTGTTAAATTTTCTTAATTATCGCGTTCTTTACGGCTACGTTTCCATTATGGATGCTACCGTTTGGCGGCCATCGCAGTGGAATACGTTGTTGCGTGACTACCATTGGGAAGTGCACAGATTTGAAATTCCGGGCGTAAAAACAGTAAATGATGGAAAAGATTTTCCTAATAGCGGCCGCCTCTCGGTAGGCAATGACAAGCCTCCGAGTATATTTCTGCTATGAAAAAGCTCCTTATAAGAAAAACCAGCGGCCGCTTGAAGTCGACTTAAAACTGCAGATCCCTTCATTTACGGACAAGAATATGACGCACGACACAAATAAAGGGTGGTTAAGTTTTAAGGGCCGGTATTGATTTTAAATAAAATACAATTTTTTTAGGAAATTATTGTCATTTCTCTCTATTGTGATAATATTGGTATAGCTCAATTACGTATATAACAAAATATTGGCCAAATGGCCGCCGCGACCTCAGCGGCACACCTCCATCCGATGTTCCAAATTTTCGATGACGCTGAGGCATAATTGAGGTTCTATGCCGTTAATGTGCCAAATTATCTCATCCTTTAGCTCGTAAATTGTTGCTAGCTCATTCCCTAAAAATATTGCAAATGCAATTGCAAATTCCCTTCATTTTGCAAATATATCCAATTTTTTTTTCAAGCTGTAGTTAATTTTCTATTTTTTGGCATTTTCGATATGCGCAAACGAAATGCATTGAAATATAAGATTTTTAATTTATAATAATTCTAGTAGCCCCTAGTTCAGTTAAAGATAAAAAACAAACGAAACTTGTTGGAAAAATAGTTTTATTGTTTTGAAAATACTTTTGTGAGCACAGAATCTCATTGCTATCCACGTGTTTTGTCATAATTACTTAACTCTTCAATATTTGTGCTTGCTGATTACCCGATTTTCTTTAAAGAAGAATATATATTATTAATATATCATAAATTTTAAATGTTTTCATATAAGAGACTATACAAAATACTTCTGTGAGCCACTGTATGTATGGAACTCAACTGCACAGCAACTATATTTAATATTGCGGATTTTCCAAATAGGTACTGGTACTACTTACTTTTCCAAATAAGTGTATACTCTAATTCTGTTGTAAATACGATGTGATCTTGCCTATCGCCAGCGCTACGAAAAGCTCTTTGCATTCACTTTTAGTGCCACTCATGCGAGCACAGTCGCTTATAAGCCATATTTATACTGCTTAGGCCAGGTAGAATATCCTCACCTGGTCGCTTTGCCATTTCGCTAAGCACCACTACTAGCTTTAGGCAACGCCACGGCATTTCTCTCACTTACTGCACCTGCAAATAAGGAATGAACTCAAAATTATTTACACTCTCTGTAATCTTATTTGGGCAAAGTGATTGCATTTCACTCACTAAAAGCGAAGTCATCACCATCACACGAGCGCATCTGAAACTGTAACTAATGTAAATTTATTTGCGTCAGCTTTAAATGGATGCTGCTTGGCGCTCGACTCCTAGTAACTGGTATTGGTGCTTTGAAGTTTGAGGTTTTTTATCCGCATTTCAGCACTCTGCTTTAAATATCTACAATTCGTACTTTTTATGCGCCGCACTATAATTTATAGCCACTTGGTGTTTGGTGCATATAATCAGCTAGTATTTCCAGCTTGTTGCCGAGTGTTAAACGTCTTTTACTAAAAACTTAATATTTGTATTCGCTGCTAAGAGGCGCAGCGTTACATATTCGCAGTGCTCTCCGTTCAAATTTGTTCGATGGCCGTACTGGCTTGTCGGCTTCCGTGCGCCATCTACGCTTAATTTTGATATATTTTTTCTGTTATTTTTTTTTTGAAATGGAATGCCAATTTTTTCAGTTCAGCCACTAGTTGCGCACACACGATTCGAAAGGTTAAATGTGCGCATATTTACTATATTTACGCCCTAAATGTGTAGGTAACGCAACGCAACGCATCGCAACGTATAACAGCAACCATCAGCTCAACTTGCATACTGGTCACCACCGTCTTTTTGTTTCTTCGTTCTATTTTTATTGTTCATCATTTATCTAATTATGTCTACATTATAGCGTAACTAGCGTACACACACACATACACACTGTTATTATCACTACCTACTTACTATTATTAACTGTTACATATACACACACACGCATATCTATATGCATATATATTTAGTATATCTAAGTACTCACATATTAATGCTGTTCTTTTATGTTCATTTGCGTGATTTGAATGATTTTTGCATTTTTACGTTAATCGGTACCAACCAAAAATCCTTAACTTACAAAAATTCCAGGAAATTCACCTAAGAAACTCTTCTCATGTCATCTGTGTGGTAAGCTTCTATGTTCGAAAGCCTCGCTCAAGCGTCACATTGCCGACAAGCATGCCCTGCGCCAAGAGGAGTATCGCTGCATCATCTGTGAGCGGGTCTATTGCTCGCGCAACTCCCTGATGACACACATTTACACATACCACAAGTCGCGTCCCGGCGAAATGGAAATGAAGGACATCAAACTCTATCACCCATTCAATTCATCGATCTGAAACGCGATGCGGAATTTGTATAATTGCAATATTCCGTCGGTAACAATCGCCGCCATGCCAATGGCAACAACAACGACATCAATACCAACATCAACATCAGCAACAACAGGAACAGATGCAAAAAGTGCTGCCACAGCCATAACAAAAACAAAAGCCGTCTCAAGAGAAACGAATATGATAACCATTAGACAAATGAGCACAACGAATAAGTCGCCAAATTATGGTGAACAGCAGCTCCAGCAGCAGCAACACTATCAGTATCAGTATGAACAGCAGCAGCAGCAGCAGCAGCAACAACAACAACAGCACTACCTCCACACTGAGTACTACCCGCCAGAGCGTGGTGATTCAGTGCAACAACAAACACAACAACAACCACACTCACAAGCAATGCAACATTCTCTCCAAGATGATGCAAGCCATTTGCAGCATCTCATAAAACAACGACAAATAATGACTTTATACGACTACTACTTGTACCAGCGCAATTCGCCGCCGTCAACATCAATATCCACGCAGTTGCAAACGCCAGTTCATAGCCTGAACAGCGTCGAGAAAATGACGAGCAAAGCGTTTGCCACAAATTTTGACTTGGACACCGACTATGGGAGGGGGTCGCGACTATAGCGACAAGTGACAAATTTGAACTAAGCAATTTAAGGAAAACACACACACACACACACATAAAGCAATGCCATAAAGTAGTGATAACTGTAAACCTTAAAATTTAGCGACATTTACACACATACACACGCGCATACAAATATATAAATTAAATGCAAAAGCAAGCAGACATAAGTATACAAACACATATACATATATACATATACTTATACATATATTAGCGAACGATTGACAATTTAGGCCTAAATAATTAATATAATCAAAGTTTAGCGTAATTTTTTGCATAGGAAACTCAACTCAACTCAGCTCTCTAAAGCCTTCCGCTTATTTACCTCTAGCATACATACATACGTACAAATACATGCATATATACACATATGTATATATATATATTTCTATACATGTTGTGCGCATATATTTCCTAGGTTAGATGTACATTTTCAAAGGTGTACATACTTGTAGGTGCATATACATAAATGCAGATATTTACTCGTTAGACACACACGCGTATATACATACATACATACTCGCATACGTACTCGTACTATTGTACGACTTTTTCGTACAAAACTTTTATTCTAAACAACCATCGCATCTCGCAACTACACCCACTGTGGCCTTCTATTGTGTCTACCAGACGTACATACATGCACGCATACGTACATATATGTACGTGCATGTGCGCAAATATTTTCAAATGTAGTCAATTCAAACTAAAACTCGAAACTCAAAACTTTTTTTACCGCATTTATGCCCTTTACACATTTTTACAACTCAATATTAGGCTTGTTGGACTAATCAATGAACTTAAAATTAGAGAAGAAAAATAAAAACAATGAACTATTAAAACAAAACTTAACCTTAAAAAATCTGCGTACACTACAAAACTGAAAAACTGCATTGCTCAACGCCGAAACAAGAGACTTAAGCAGCGAACTTCATTGGAACGTCCGTCGTTTGAAAAACAAAAAAATGTGTGGTGTGTGCATCAGTGGAGCAGCGACGCGAGCAATCTCATTACACATAACAGCGTATTTATTAAATGTTATTTATTGCGTGCAAACAAACAAACAAACAAACTATTTGCTTGCCCTCCCTAACCCATACCCAAAAGTTTCATGTATACCTGCGGACCTTAACTGAAATAAGAGGTGAGCACAAAGCATTCAAGCGAATAACTGCTTATGGAAACTCTACAAAGTATACAAAGTAGCAGCAAACGAAATTTGTGGCGCGTCAATGAAAAAAAAATGCTTGAAGACATCAACGACAAGGTTAGCAAAAGAGTCACCAACAACAAATTCGTAGCGAAACTTGGAACTATTTAAGTAGTTAGTTCACATTCACGGACTATTTACTCTATGAATATGAAAATAGCTCTCTCTTTCTCTCACTCTCACTCTCTCTGTCTCTATTCCCTCCTACCAATGTATTTCACGCTATCTAGCCACTCTTACCCTGTTGGTCTAATAAATACTCTCTCACACTCACCGACACTTGGAGGCGCTATTTGTAATTGTATATGAATCTTACGCTTTTTCTCCAACTAACTCTCCTTCGAGTATCACTGTAAACGTTCTCACTCTTAAATTAGACATCTTGCTGGTATTATTGCAATCCTTCACATTGACGACTCTTGTATATTGGGGCTTTGCCAGCTATCCGAAAACGCCCTTCATCACTTATCAGTTACGTTGCTTGTAGTTACATAGTTTGAACGCTCAAACACTCATCTGGCGAAGTATACTCGTACACTCACTCATGCATACATTAATACATAGCTATGTTCGTGGCTGCCTGACAATTGCGTCAACTACACACACATACATACATATATATGTACATCTGTACATGCATTCACGTGGTATTTGGTGCAGTGGATCACCAAAGGCGTTTGTTCTCAACTGGCTTTCTGCACACTAACAACCGTACTTCCTGCGCTCTGTTGCGACACTTTCGTAACAGGTGTCGTACTTTCCTACACTAACCGCTGAATTGCCTCTCTATTGCTTTTTGTTTTATGCTTTATTTTAATTTTCACTACCTTTTACTCATTTTTCGACTAAATTAATTATTATATTATATTTCAGTTACAGCGTAGTTATTATCTCATTTTGTTTTACTTTAAAATTAAACAAGAATCATAAAAAATCTACTTAAAACGTTGAGTGCCGCCTTCTTGTTCGCTTACTTGTGTGAAGAAACTCTGTATTTCGGCAGAATCGCCCAAAAGCTACTTGTCTCATTCCATTTATTTAATTTATTTATTTCAGGAAGTCAAGAAAACATAATTTCAGACTGATTACTAAACATAAATGATAATGAGAATATATACATATTTCAATTACAATTAATTATTGAATGTTTATTTGCAACACTACTGCAAAAAAGTTTATGCGCACTTTGATTTTTTGTATTATTCAACTTTAAAGTTTCAAGCTAATCACATAAATGACCCTGTTTCAATCAAGTGCCACATAAAGGGCGGCACTCAACGTGTTAATATGCAGTGATACATTTCGAATACTGACAAGTATTGGGTCCCCGGTAGTTAATTTTTTTTAATTCTTTTCGCTTACAATAATTTTTAGCTGGCTATATTTGCGCCTCAAACTCCTTTTGTTTCCAATTTATGGATTTGAGCAAATTTGCAGTCATTAAAATAATTAAAAAAAAAAACAAACATTATTAAGAAAAATTAATTTTATCAAATTAACATTCAAAAAACCTTATTAAAAAAAATTAATTTTATTAAATAAACATTAAAAAAAAAAAATTATTTTATTAAATTAATAATTATAAAATTAGTAATTTGCTTAACTGCCTACAGATTTTTTAAAACTTACATTTTTTTATCAATACTTAGTAAAAAAAATACTTCGAAAGGAAAAAAAAGCCACCTTATTTATTTATGTATTTTTCCCTTTTTTTGTACAAAATCCTTAATACCTCGCCCTCTACAACTCTCTATCCGCATCAACCAATGTTCTTTGACTTCTTCAAACTAGCGAAGCCATACATCCATTTCATCAGCTATTTTGCGCTTTTCTTTGGGCCCTCATCCGTTCTACCGCTATCCTTCACATTGCAAGCGGAAATGTAGTGAAGTACTTTGAAAGCATAATCTCTATTTTCCTTCTTGTTTTCGAAGACTCGTACAAATTCCCTCCGCTTCTCTCTCGTTGTTTGAAATACCACAGCGTCCTACTTCTACTCGAAAACTACTCGAATACCTAAAATATCTCTGTTCTATATAAATATTTAGAAAGCAAAAATGAAACAAAATGAGAATGAATAAGTTTTCATTTGAGTTTGGTAAGTCTACAACAAATGCAGATTTTCTTCTACGTACTTACATACATACAAACATACATAGGTAATGTAGCTATTTAGAAATACGTTTAACTTTGCTTATCAACTAAACAAGCCATCACACGACTCATCATCGCACACTTTCAAGCGCACACATATGACATCAGCGGCATCATCGTCATTGCTGTATTTTAATATCATCGTGCACATCGAAAACATCATCATCTCAATCATCATCACACATACACACATACGCATTTTAGCGTCAGCGTCAGCGTCAACGTCACCGGCGCGTCGCCGCTTGTGGTCGAGTCATCGCATACACGCATACACGCTTGCTACTGCATATGTATATAAACAACGCTTACACACACACACACACACACGCATCTCATTTGCCAAGCATATGGCTGCGCTTTGCTCTGCTTTTTTGCTATTTTTTACTAGTTTTTGCTGCTTTCTTTGGCTGCGGCTCTCTGACTTTTAGCGAGCTTTGCTAGCCATTTTAGTTTATTTAGCTTCGCGCCAGCACTAACGGCATTGTTTAAAGCTTGTTGTAATGTTCGTGTGTAAATATTGAAATGTAGTTGTTAGTTAACGGTTATAACCAAGAATTTTTGCATGCACTTTTTATTCCATTTGTATTTTACAATTTGTATTTTTTTATTTTGTAAATATGTTTCTAATTTCGGTTACACTTAATTATTGTTAAAAGTTAATTTTTAAGTTGGAAAATATATATTACGCTAAGTAACTCAAGTAAGTGCGTAGAAATGCGTTGCTGTCTCCAAAGCGAAACTCGCTAATTGCATGTCCGTTTCTGAGAAGAATTTTGAAAATCATACATTTTTTCCGGCAGCTCTACGCCTACTTGAGCGTTAGTTGAGTTCATTTTCTTCCATAAGTTTCAGCTTCATAGCCTTTTTCAACTTTCGCTTTAGAAAAAAGTTTTACAGCTCAAATATTTACTATCCTCAAATCAAATATTAAAATACCTAAAAAAGTACTTTTACAAATATAAACCAGCTTTCTAATCTAAAATCACTTTTATTTCGTATCGAACGCCTAAAAAGAAACAACAAAAACACCTACAAAACTGAAATTCTAATTCTGAATTATTGTATATTTACCCAACAGTTAATTTTTAATACTCCCACAAATACAAATACATAAATTATTTAGTTTAAGCCTCAGTCCAACTATATCTACTTCCGCTTTAAACTAAAACAAAAACAATAAATTTATAAAAACAAAATCATGCTAATACATAAAAGTATTGTATTTTATATTTTCTCATTTCAACGAGTTCTCTCTCACTTTTTACTCGCGCACACACACACACTTTTAATTTTCTTGGTCCTCAAAGAAATCGCTCTCTACATCGAATTTCCCACTCATTTACTAATCTATTTTCCGTCTTCTCATTTCTTACTCTCTCTCTCCCGCCGTCTTTAGGTGCGCACTCAGCCATACGCTCGGACGCTACGTCACCGACAAGTTCTACCTCATCACCACCCTCACCGCCTACCGCGCTCACATCACCTTCGCCCTCTTCGCTGAGTTCGTTGGCGTGCAACGGCGGCAATGGCGGCCTCAATGTCCCTGGCGGCGGTGGCGGCAGTCTCTTCAACATGCACAACTCATCACCTCCACGCCCAGGCAGTGGCGGCAGCATTACGCCCAACGGCAATTGCGGCGGCCCAACTGGCGCGTCCTCCTTGACAACCACATCGCCACAAATTCCGTTGCGCATGCCACCGCCCACCAGTGGCGGCATCAACGAGCCTCAGGAGTGCCCCTACTGTCGACGCACCTTCTCATGCTACTACTCGCTGAAGCGGCACTTCCAAGACAAGCACGAGCAGTCCGACACGCTGTATGTTTGCGAGTTCTGTCATCGACGCTATCGCACCAAAAACTCACTCACCACACACAAGAGTCTGCAGCATCGCGGCTCGAGCGGCATGCTGAAGCGCCTGCTCAAAACGTCCGCCATCAAAAATGTGCTTGTGCCACCGCACCATCACCACCATCATCTGACGCATCCGCGCGCCAGTCTATTCGACTTCACCAGCGAACTGGGACAGCCACCACCGGGCATCCAATAGGATTACAGATGGAATGCGATTTTTTAGAGAGCCCGCTAAGCTGAGCGGAGCGTAGGCGCGCAATTATTCTTATGTAGTATTTGCAATTATACTTATAAATAGGCGTGAATACTAATTTACTTATGTTAGTTATTGTACTTGTAATTCGGTAAAGCTTAGTGATTTTCAATGTAGTTATGTTTATATAGGATTTTATTTCACTAACTGTAAACAATTCAAACACAATCACTCACATACACATATACATGCAGGCATTACACAAAGTATAAGCGGTAAATAGCGCGGCCAGCGCAGTGCGCGTTGGCGCCTAAGTGCAATACAGAAAGGAGCAAATCCGCACCGCTTTCGAAATGGGCTTAAGATATAAGTAAAGTAGAATAAGCTTTTCAACGAAAAGCACAACAATTGAGGCTGGCCTGGCAGCCGCTAAGATGAAATGAAGAGAGAGAAAGTCCATTGTAAATACAAACACACACACACACATAAGAAACATATACAGTTGTAAGCGTAGTCTAAGCTCTTAGCTACATTTAATGCTAATTACCGTTAGTTTTAATTACTTCACTTACTGCTAATTTCAAAGCAAAGCAAAAATGCATAAACAAATACTTATACGACAGTTTTCTGCACATGCACGCCACCAAAATTGGGGAGAGAACCAATAACTTGAGTGGTAACTGCAGATAAGACAAAGCCGCAGCAACGCCAAACTGCGGGCCAGTGGTCTAGCGAAAGGAGAAACGTGCGTAGTGGCCAAGGTGGGGGCGCTAAGTGGAAAGTGTGAAAGGTGGGGAACAGTGAAAAGCAAAAAGCAACTATGCCCTCACTTTCACTTTTGTTTTTATCAATTTGTACATATCATGGCGTATACGCAACATTCGATGCCGTTTCGGTATTACCTAGCAAAATTAAATTTGAATAGCAGAAATCTGTGAGAAACTAAAGAAGAAGGAAATAGTACGCGGCGCCGTTGCCTTTGCCACTGCACGCCACTGTGCATTTGCACCTCAGACGGGTGTCGGGTGTCTTTATAAATAATAATTTTTATTATGCAAATGTAGATTTTTTAGTAGTCAGTTTCTTGTGTTTTTTCTATTGATTTTTCGAGTACATTTGGGTTGACTTACTTTCGAGTGCGCTGCAAATTCTCTAGAAATCAAATGTATTCCAACTGAGCAAGAAAAACAATATAAGAAACAACAGAAAAGAAAACATTTTCAAAGTGAAGTTGAGTGTAAACAAGTTATTACTTAGAAGAAGAAATATTGAAAGAAAAACAAATGCGTAGATCAAGGAAATGAAGTGTGAGCGCGATTTTACATAATTAGGCATAACTTGGGCAACACTGTGTGCCAAAAGCGGTTTCAGCCGTTTGCATTTCTTAATTAATTATGATAATAAAATACAAAAACAAAAAAAATTTAAATGAAAAATGAAAAAGTGAAAAAGTGAAAAACCAGTAGCACTAAAAATGCATGTTATATTGCAAATATACATATATACATACATACATACATATATTAAATGAATTGAATTAAGTGTAAATCTAAATGAACATTATCAGGGATTAATATCAGTAGAATGTCCTTTTTTCTATACAATTAAATTAAATTAAATTAAATGAAAAACAAAGCATCAAGCGAAACTTAATATTTTACCAAACTAAAGAAAACAACTTAAAGTGGAATCGATGAAATTTATTAAAAGCATACATATATGTATACAATACACTCACACACACACAGAGACATGCAAGTACGCATGCAATTCTAAATGTAAGCCCAGCTATTTATACATATGAAAAACGCAGACATATTTATGCAAAATGCACAACAACAAGAAAAGAAAAATATAAACAAAAACAAAAACAAACAAACTCAGTGATTTTCACCAGTGAAGTACAAATGACTTGAAATTTATACAAACAAATGAAAATGAAATGCAAAAATGCAAAAATGCAAAAAGACAAAATGACAAAATGCAAAGGCATAACTGTATTTGGAAATTTACAATTCTAGTTGCATAAAATACTATGTATACAAAAACAAAGTAACAAGCGCATTTAAAACCACAAAAACTAATAATGTTAAAAAAACATGGAAAATATACAGCAAGTAAAAACTTCAAGAAATTAGTACGAAAAGCCTCAAACACCTCAAAGTTTTTTTTTTTTGTTTTTAAGGAAATGCATTACTTTCACAGCAAATCAAATAGAAAGAAAGTACGCAAATCGCTGAAATAAATTTTAAACAAACAAAAAATATTTTTCTAAATGTACATTGAACAGATTTTCACTCAGAGTAGAACACAATTTTTATTAACTATGTAAGCATGTAAATATTAAAAAACTATAAGTTAAAATCTCTTACAAAGTAAAGTCATGAATTAAGAAATTAAGAAAAAACAACAAACAAAAAAATAACAAAAGCAAAACACTTACATAATATTAGCATTTATTAAAAAAAGTAACAATTTGGAAGCCAAAAAACAAAAAACAAAAAAGCAAAACAACGCTCAAAACTGCAAAGTACGAACTCCAAATTGTTATTTTTGCACATATCCGTAAATTGTCTCAGGAATTACTACTTTTAAAAGGATGACAAAAACACAGCAGAAATGAAGCACTACAAGAAGCTTTTAAGCTGCTGCCAACAGCTTAAGACGCTAGCAACGAGAGCTTTTGTAACACACAAACAAACCACAAATCAAACGAAATATTGCTACTTAAAAGTGAAATATTTATTAGTAACAAAAACGTCTCACTAGCAGTTAATTGAAAGAAACTTGACCACCTCCGCAATGATTAGAAGTATTACAAGCAAGCAAATGTGTGCCATTGCATAACCTTAAATTAAGGGGGGACCCTCATTTATCGGGTCAAAAAAATCGATTTTTTGGAAATAATTTTAATCTATTCTACAACTATTTAAGAATATACTTTCAAAATTTCAAGTCGATATCTGTATTTTTGAAGGAGTGACAAAATTTTTAACAGGACGCGACGGGTGGCCTGATCGCCTGTATCCAAAACTTTAAACGCGTTTTTCTCGAAACATCATTTTTCGATTTTGTGTACACAATTGAGAGCGCTGTATTGAACCAATCAGGCTTTACAATAGCTCATTTTAAAGATAATTAAATTGTTTTCAATGTGACATTAAGTGTTTTTTTAAAAAAAAAGATTTTCATATTTTTTTGTAATTTTAAAGTCAATTTTTATGCATGAAAAATCACTTTTAACATAAAACTGGGTAAAAAATATCAATTTCGACATTTTTTTTTAAATCAAAATGTCAAATCGAAGGTATTATCCTAAAGTTTTAAAAAAAATTTGGTTTCTTTATTTCAGAAAAAAATTCAGAGCGCTAGAATGTACACAGATAGAATGAGGTGCCATGGACGAGGTGTATATTTCCATACTTAAAATGTTTTTTTTCTTCTCCGAAAATTTTTGTAGACAGTCAAGACATTTATTAAAGTACTTTATGAATTACAAAACGTTTGAAGTTATTTTACCTGAGAAAAAAATTCCCAAAAATGATGCATTTTTCGACCGTCTAAATGAGGGTCCCCCCTTAATGCAGGAAAAGGCGCAGCAAATGCGCACTAAAAAATACACAAAAATAGTAAATAAACATAACAGCAAAGCGCGGTGTGGTGCGTAAGTGAAAGCTGCTGCATAAATGAAAGCTGCAAAGCACGCAACTACACCGGACGAAAGCGCGCCTGTGAAAGCACGCGCACGCTCACTACCGTTATACAACAGCACTGTACAGTTATGCAGGCACTCTGCCGTTATGTCTAGAGCAAACTTTACAAAATATAAATCAAATTGAACTAAGAGTTCAATGCGTTTCGTCCGCAATTTAAGGTTTCCAAATTTTAACTCTTTTTCGAGCTTTCACCCAACCCAACTTGCCAGTGCAAATGTGCCAAGAATCACACTGAAATCCGCTATATATCATACTTCTATATATTCTACTGCAAATGCATTTCAAACGCGTTGCCCAGTTACCCAGTTGACTATAAACTCAGTGCTTATGAATATCTGAAAATTGAATATTCACGCGTTTATATGTGACAACATAGTTTATATTTACTTAGTTGTAGGAAAGAGAGTTTCTGCAACAAATATATGTACATTTTAATTTTATGGTAATTGTTTTTAACTAATTTTAATTTTGTTTTGTTTTTGTCTATTGTACCCTTAATACTTAACAAATTCGTTTCTCGTAAGTGTAATTCTAAAACTGCGTGTGTGTATATGTAGAATAGCATACGCTCGATATTTATTATTATTTTTTTTTATCAAAATTGGCAAATTAAAAAATACGACAAACTGTGATCTATTTTCTCTCAAATTTACATACAAAATTCTTGTTTGGCTGTTAACTATTTTTACACGAAGTAAGATTTAATTAGAAAGCAAAAAATGAAGCAACTGCTTTTTTGTACAAAATTTATGTTTAGGTCTCATGTGCAAATGGATATACAAATTTATTTTTTTTTTTACATTTTGGTGCGACTCAAATCATCTAAATTTCTACACATACAACAAATGCAACTACAATTAGAAATTAGCAACTAGAAATGTATAGAATTTACACAAGTGTACGGTATTTATTTTGCTGCTTAAAAATATTATTATTACTATTATGCTTAATTTTATTTTCCTTCGAACCTGAAGAGTTTTAAGAGTTTTATAAATGTGAAACTCGAGAAAAAATTAGCGTACAGATGTGCGCAAAAAATTCAAAATTCATAAATCGTTTTTGGATTTGTTAATAAAGTGAAAATATAACAAAATTAAACATAAAAAATTGGCTTTTATTTTTTTATAAAAATATTCACAAGTCTAAGCACACTGTGCAATAAACTGAAATTGGCTAAAATCGTTAAATTGAGTATTAACGGCATTCAGTCAACAGTCACCGGTTATTATTAGCACAAAATAATCACTACAGTGACTGCTGACACGCGGCATAAGAATCTTTAAAACAATAAATATGTAAAAAAAAATCGTAAGAAATAAAGAACAGCGGCCAAAGGTGTACTAAAATTGACTTATTATGCAATTAATTTAAAAGCAAATATTTTCACACATTTTTTTATTAAGCGGACAGATACCTGTAAACGGCCATATTTTCCCTGATTTCCATTAAAATTATTTAAAATGAGGAAGTCAATATATTTTTTTCAAAATATTAAAATAATATATATTTTTTTTATTTTAATCATTTAAAATGGCGGATGTGCATTCAATTCTTCCAGGAAGATCGCAGGGGGGCTTCTCAATCGGCGGGCATTGTAGTATTCGCGTAACTGACCTTAGTACAAAAAACCAAAACTTTTTTTGTTTATTAATGTCATAATTTCTATATGAATTAAATAAAAATGAAAAAAAAATCGCGGAATAAAATGCTTAAAAAAAAAAATTTATTTTGTGGTGAATTTTCCTACTATTTTTGCTTCGAAAAAATTATTTTTTCGAAAATTTTTCGAATTGTAAATTCACATAGAAAGTATGCAAATTCGAAAAATATAGTTTTGAGAAAATCGCGTCTAAAGTTTGAATACAACGTAACTATACCTCTCCCAGCACTTGAACACAAAGAATAGAGTCGCCCCGGTTGACGATCTATAATAAAAAAAATACTTAAATTCACGTTCTTTTTTTTTTTTGACATATTCTTAAAGGATTATATTAACATTTTCTGAAACAAAAAAAATTTTTTCGAAATTTTACAGGTATTTGTCCCCTTAAAGTAAAAAACATTTGCTAAAAAATATTTAGCAAAGATAATTTTACAACAATTTTGTGGTCAAATATCGGCTGTTTTTTAAGAGCTTGAGAACTCAAAATGATAGTCCAAAACAGAAATATTGTTGGAATGAAATGTTCCCTTAACCCTGCATCACTAAACATTCGTCTAATAGACTACGCCACGCCTACAGTTTTGCGAATTCGACATATTCTCGTCACACCACCTCACTAACAGAGCTTTCATAAATAGTTTAATAGAAATAATATAATAATTCTATTAATTTTCACTCATTTTTTTTAACTAAAAAAGGAAATATAGAAATATACCTGCTTTTAATTTGTAGTCTGTGCGACGAATGATGAGTGATAGACTACCATCGATTTAAGTTTAGTGATCTAGACTTACTTATAATCTGGTAGATGGTTTCTTGGCATTTATTTTCTAACTATGACATCCGCCGTGGCTTCGAGAGTTACAGGTCCACTCGACCAGCTCAATGTTTGACGACCTTTTCCAATACGATTTGCTATTAATTTAGGTTCGAATAAGTAGGTTGCTAGCCCGCTTACCCTAGCTTGGTGATAGATGAAAACCACCTACAGCTTCAAGCAGGTATTGCCCGTTTTGGTCCGCGAGTGGTATTTTACTACCCACTTACCCTGCATATCTGCCGAGCGTTCCCCTATCCGCCATGTGGAAACGCGTCCAATGGGAGACAGGCAACTTCGCACGGAAAATTGAAGCCCTTTGCTCCACTAGCAGTTGAAGGAAAGCATATATTTTTCACTAAATCTGAATGATAAGTCTAAAAGCGCACAATCAGCAAAAATGCGACGCAAACGATGGTCATTTGGCTTCAATTCTTGCAATTCTTGCACAAGAGCTGTATTTTATGGACACGTAAGCCAAAAACTCTTACTTAAAACTTTCGACGCAATCGAACCACAAAGGCCAACAAGTCTAGCAAAACGACGAGCCGACATTTCGGCGTCTTTTCAACCATTCGCTCTATGAACTTCGCGTGCAGAATTGTTTTTTCTTTTTTTCAAAGTAACTTCCCACAGTTTGAAAGCGTTGTTCTGACGTTAAGCGATTCCTAATGACTTTTCAAACCTTACCGCACAGAAAAGCCAACACATCTCGCCATTCTCAGCTGTCAAGCCATAGTTAATGATATCGATAGTTCTTATGCAGCTAAAAACACACCCGACATATTTTTTGTAAGATTCGAACTACAGTCAGTGGTCACTGGAGTGAGTGAGTAATGACTAGTTCTCACTACTTTCTATTATCAGATTACCGTTATAAATGTACAAACAATGCATTTGCAACGAATGCGGCGCTAAAGACGTTGCCCGCATAAGAGGACAGGTGCAAAATTTACTCACGTGCAGATTTTTTATGACGTTTTTTATTTATTGGCGCCGTATCTTAAGGTCACACTATATTGGGCATGCCTGTTACCTTTTTTCTTTTCTAATATTCATTTTTTCTTTATATATTATATTTATTTTATTTTATGCTATTTTAAGACTTTGCCAGGACCATTTTCATATGGAATTAGCAATCAAGGCTAGATGGGAGAGGTGCCACTAAGAGCTCAGGTTTTTAAATTTAGTGTTTTTTTTCTTATAAGTTGCGGTGCATTAATATTATTTAGTTAAAATGTGTTGTGCGTGAAAACTTTTTTTAATGGAACTTTTTTTGTTTGAAATAAACGAAGGAGAATTGAATTTTTTTTTTTTTTAAGTTAAATTGCATTTAAAGCACACATAGAAAAATGAAACCTGCTTGTATGAAACTATCAAAGTCTTTTTAGGCATTGTGAGCCGTGTAGTCGTACGAGCAGCCTAGAAAATTTAAATTTCTCTGTATGTAACAAAGTCTGTATGCGTGTAAACAGTTAAATAAAAGAAATTTACTAAATAAATTAATAAATGTTTCACAAAATTACACGCGAAGTTGCTGAAAAACATTGAAATAGCCATCAGAAATGCCACATTTTCTTGCAGAACTGTACAGTGCGGTTGGGCAACATTCGTAAGTAGCCGACGCAGCTTCTTTATATTAAAAAAACAACATATGATATTAACGGGACTTGATTAGAAGTCAGTTTTTGTTAACGGATGAAAGTATTTTTTTTGCACAAATTTCGTCACAGAATTCAACAAAAGTCAGTCAACCACTTTTACCTCAGACTCCTACTTTTGAACTGAAAATCTTTCAACAAATCTAAACAAAATGCAACGCATATCACGATATTCAAGATATTTCAAAATTCAGAATAAAAAAAAACAGGAAATTGAAACAAAAATTAAATTTATTCAACATTAAAAATCGCTCTTTAGCTAATTGGAAATTTTATTGTACTTTAGTCAAAATTATGAAACAAAATTCTAACTTTAAGCTAAAAATAAAATAAAAAAGTGAAATATTCATAAATTTGGTCTTCTGCACTATTCCTTTGTTTCGGAATATATAAAAAACCAGTGAATTAAAAGAAAAAATATATAAGACGCAAATTTGAAGACAAAAACAAAATCTGTGATTTGATATAAAGTTAAAAAAAAAATAAAAATAATAATTACAACAAATCTAAAATTTTAAATTGTGTATAGCAAAACCATGAAATGAGCTAAATTAAAATGCGAAATAGAGAAACAATTTCCAAATCTTGTACTTATGGCTCCTTTTCGAATTTTTATTGATAACAAAATTATATTGTAAAAACAAAAAAAAAATACTAAATTCGTGTTGTTAATGTTACGATTGTGTTTACTAAATCTCAAAGAAATCAGGGCTCATGGAAATTTCAGGCAATAAGCATAGAAATCTATTTTAACTTTTAACACAAAGAAATAAATGCCAAGAATTAATAAGAAGAATCACACAAAACATATTTAATAGCAACTTAAAACAAAAAACACAAGCACACTTTAAAAATCCGACAAGGCGTCAGTGGAAGGCATTACAAAGCCCTACAACTCCACCCGCTGACGTTTCGGCCAGTCTGTGCAAGCTGGTCAACACATATTCGTGTGCGCATACATGCGCACATACATGCATAAAAACCAAGCGAATTTACAAACACACTCTCATATACATACATATTTACAAATACATACATACATATATACGGTGAACACTCAAGCATTTCAACATTGCCAGTGAATTCCCCAAAAATGCACACTCAAGACGCACATACGCAGATGTACATTTTACACTCATATCTGCCAAAAACAAAAACAAAACAACAACAATATACCAGCAGAGATGCAAGTAAAATGAATAAATTATATGAATCTTGAAAATATTTAATTAAACTTCGTGTATACTAAACAACAAAAAAGAAAATAAAAACCCTATTATAATAAAATATAAAATATTTGTTCTACTCATTTATATAATATTTTGTCTTGATAGGATTGATACAATTTTAATACAAAAACTCAACAATTCGTGTGATTTGTTATTGTTAGCAACGGAGTTTTCAAATTGTATCTATATAAAGTTAAAAGTGCCCTTACATCCGCGACAGACATTTGATGGTAACAGCAAGGAACAGCAGGAGTGAAGCAACTGGTATAAATGAGCATACAGCCATGGACAGATAAATAGCACAAATGTGAACCTTATGTGTTAAGTTAAGTTTTTAGTGCGAAGACTGCTTTGATCCAATAAATTTGTTTGTTTACATTTATTACCGTTATTAAGCTTACATTTACGCGAGAAATTTACCGATTTTTTTTTTTGCCCATATTCGACGAACGCATCTGGCAATTCTGTATCTTTTGACAGATACGTCAGATCGCTTAATGACATACCGCGTTGGAAGCGTCAGTCCAAGCAGATTTTTACAATTGAACAGTATACGCCACACGAGCGCTCCCAAATTGTTGCAGTTTATATTCAACAAAAGAAGAAGAATAAGAAAGAGCGTTATAGCGATATGATAACCACTTTTGTTATGCCAATTATTCGTCGAAAGCGTATCAGGCAGTTCTGGTTTCAACAAGACGGCGCTCCACCACACACAGCTCGCGCCACAATCGATTTTTTGAAGAAATTCTTTCCTCGTCGTTTGATGTCGAAAAATGGCGATTTTGACTGGCCCCCGCGTTCGCCCGATTTAACGCCACCTGACTTCTTCTTGTGAGGATATTTAAAATCAATGGTTTATATTAATAAGCCAAAGACCATAGAAGAGCTCAAGACCAACATCCGTGAGGAAATAGTCGCTATTCCAGCCGAAATTATTTCTCAGGAAAGCGCAGAAAAGATGGAGCTTCATTTCTTCATGTGCTATGTCGAAAACCCTTTGATCCCAATACGATATACGAAGAGCTCAGAAAGTTCTTTGGACTCCTCGCCATTCAATTTACAAACTCGTAGCTGTTTTTGCCAGTCATTGGACAATCGGCACACACGTGGAAAAGCTAGGCTTGCCATTTAACCCCCATTGCAGAAGCTGTGGGGACCTTTCAGAGGAGGAGACCGTTGAGCATTTTCTCTGTAAATGTCCGGGTTTGGAAACTAGAAGACTAAGGTCACTGCGAGCTCCTTTCTTCGAAAGCCTGTGGCAGTGCGCCAATCTAAACCCAATCAATCTTCTCCATTATATTAACAGCTCTGGTTGGCTGTAGATATCTGCCTGTTGGAGGTCTCATAATGGTATCAAAACGGCACTTTCGTGCTACTTGAGGAGTGCCAGGGGCACTTCAACCATTTCACCTACCAACCGAAATGTTAGCTAAAACTATGGAAAATGCTGCAAAACGGGCACAATACCCCGTACCCTTGAGCCTGTACCATTTGAGAGATATCATATTCAAAAAGTGATGTCAACAAATCTACTTGAACCAAATAAAATGATTATTATCGTCAACATCAAAAAAATTGTGTTTTTCTTTGATTTAAAAAAAAACACATGGGTCCGTCGAATAAGGGCAACCCTGTACTTTATTTATGCTTATTGCTGTGTTGAAGTGGACACAAAAATGGCACATTTTAACTTGTGCAGCGGAGAGTAAAACTTTAATATTGTTTCAGCGATTTTTAGTATATTTTTTTGTTTCTTAAATAACATTTTAAAGTAATTACTAAAAATGGGACGTGGAAAACATTGCACGCCAGAGAAAAGAACTCTCATATATCGTATGAGTCAAAACGGAAAAAGCTAGACAGAAATAACTGAAGTGATAATGTGCTCTCGGAAAATCGTTTATAATGCTTATATTTTTTTAATTTAGTTAAGAAAGATTCATCCTATCTAAGCAAAAAAACGGAAAGAAAATCAAAGCTGCGAATAACTGATGTTAATGTGGCTAGAGCTATAATACGCAAGAGCAAAGCAGATCCTTTTGAGTCGGCACGGCAAATAATGCTTGAAATAAACCAAGAATCTGGTCTACAGATGTCCAGAAAGCTTGTAGGAAAGCGACTTAACGAAGCACAGCTGTTTGGGCGCATAAGCAGAAAAAAACCACTCCTCTCAAAAAGACATATCAAACACCGACTGGCCTTTGCAAAAGCCCACAAAGACAAATCTATTCAGTTTTGGAAGAACGTACTTTGGACCGACGAAACCAAAACAAATAGGATGGGACCAGATGGGAAAACTATTGTACGTCATCCAAAAAATCAAGCGCTAAATCCTAGATTCACAAAAAACGCTTAAACACGGCGGCGGAAGCATCATGGTTTGGGAAGCTTTTTCCTGGCATGGTGTTGGGCCGATTGTTCGCGTGGTTGGTAAAATGGATAGATTTCAGTATCTGGATATACTCCAGAATAAAATGGAGCCATTTTTGTTTGAGTTTATGCCATTAAATTGGGCATTTATGCAGGACAATGATCCAAAACATACTGCAAAGACAGGGACACAATGGCCCAAAAGAGAAAAAATTAATATACCGTTTTGGACGGCGCAGAGCCCTGATCGCAATCCAATAGAAAATTTGAGGAATGACGTTAAGGTCAAAATCGTTAACAAAAATTTTACAAATTTTGATGATTTGTGGGCCGCAGTTGAGGAGGCTTGGTACTCGATTCCAAAGCAAAGATGCCACAAGCTTGTGGAGCGACGGCTTGAAGAAGTAATCAAAAACGGTGGATATAGTACAAAAACTAATCTGGTAAAACAGTATTATTACTTAACTATCTGATTTGTTTACTATTTTTGCTTTTATTTGGAATTATTTAGGATGTGCTATTTATGTGTCCAGGAGGTTTCGTGAGTTATTAACGTTCTCGTAAATTAAATCAGAACTGAAATTCTTTTTGACTACTTTTTTCTTTTAAAGTGGAAGTAAATAAGTTTTTTATTTTTATGTTGTTTTTTCCCCAATAAAGAATAATTTAAAAACATATTCAACTCTTTGCTTTCAAAGTCTAAATGTGCTATTTATATGGCCATGGCTGTATGTCGGCTACATTGGAAAGGAGCTCCCAAACTGCATTTATTTGGAGGCACTTAAGTATAGCATCGCCGCGCTCATACAGAGCAACTTTTGTTACTTCAACTCGTTACTTGTGATGCTCCTGCTCTGTCAACACCCTTTGGGTTCCCGTTCTTCTCAATGTTAATGTTGTCGAATGTAAACAAAAAACTCACAATTGCAAGCTGTGTTAACACGACGGGAACACCAAAAGAGAATCGTTCCCCCGACATTCCGTTCTACGTTACCGGAAGGACCCGGATTTACTATATATCCGGCTAAGGACTGTCACTCCCGCAGCATTCCCCGTACATGTAAGGGGAATGTTTTTACTGCTACAACAACAACCAAAAGAGAATTCGTAAAGTCGAAGCAACAAAATTTAATCAGTAAGAACGCGGCCTAATGAAACTGTCCTAATATCAGAAAAGAGTGTTTGCTACAATGAAAATAGTGAGTTATAGCAGTCTTTTGAGGTATAACCATACTCGCTAGTGCCGAATCTTGCTCAATAAATTTGTTGTTGCTTTCACATGCAAATTTTGCATCGAGCGAGCGAAGACGCATAATATTTGTTGCGTTCTTTTGTTTCCGAATAGCAAACCTACAGTTGCCCCATTTTGTTTTTTGTGTATCCGG
>JAYXIM010032786.1:0-36135 GCA_037575425.1 Anastrepha fraterculus
AACCAAGACCAAGTTCGGTCGGATGTAAAAGTTTTGCTTACCGTTTTCTTCGATTGCAGGGGCGTTGTGCATCATGAGTTCTTGCCACAGGGTAAAACGGTCAATAAAGAATATTACCTGCAAGTTATGCGCAATTTTTGCGAAGCAATCCGCCAGAAATGCCAGGATTTGTGGAAGAATAAAAATTGGCTCTTGTATCACGATAACGCCCCTGCTCACACATCGTTGCTTGTGCGCGATTTTTTGGCCAAAAACAACACACTAATGATGCCACAGCCACCGTATTCCCCAGATCTGGCGCCCTGTGACTTTTTCTTGTTCTCGAAACTGATGTGGCCCATGAAAAGACGACGCTACGCTACGATTGAAGAGATAAAGACGGCATCGAAGAAGGAGCTGAACAAGATAAAAAAGTGATTTTGAAAATTTCAAATTAGGCAACCTCACCGGTCACCTAAGTATCCTAAATAAAATCAAAAACACCATAAGCATGGCTCAAGTCTCAGACCACATTGACCCAACCCTCTGTTTCGCAAAAGGATACACAGTTACCTTTCCAGAGAGGATCGAGTGGAAAACAAACCCAAAATGGATGAATGATGATTCACAAAAATGGTACACTGATGGATCAAAAACACCTTATGGTGTAGGAGCAGGAGTAGTGGGGCCCAGAATCCACAAATCATTCACTCTCACCAGGGACACCACCATCTTCCAAGCGGAACTATACGCAATAATGGAAGCAGCAAACATCATGCAACGTAGAAACCACAAGAGAGTAAAGATTAAAATACTCCAGGACAGCCAATCAGTTCTAAAAGCTTTAGATAGCTATACCTACAACTCAAAAACTCTCTTAGAATGCCACAAGGCACTCAATAACCTGGCATCCAAAAACAATGTCGCATTAATTTGGGTACCAGGACATGAGGGAAATGACGGCAACGAAAAGGCAGACTTTTAAGCCAAAAAAGGGGCAGATGTAAACTTCATCGAACCTAGTCCCATGTTCGGATTCAACAAAATAGCCTAAAACAAAAAGTAAAATACTGGACCAAAACTCTATTAAATCAGCATTGGAACAACGTAGAAGGTCTTAGACACTCCAAAAAGTTCCTAAGTTTCAACGCTAAAAGAGCTAACATGACCCTCACGTTAAACAAAAAGAGCATTCGCACTCTTACAGGCGCCCTCACGGGTCACTTCTCCTGCAACAAACACTTACATAAATTAGGGATAACCAACACCAGCACCTGCAGATTTTGCTGCGAAGATGAGGAGTCTATAGAACATCTCATCATCGAATGTCCGGGGTTGACGCATAGAAGGAAAAGGTTTTTAAACAAGTTCATGCTTACTGATGAAGACCTCCAATCACTCCCTCAGAAGGAGCTGGTACAATTTATAAGCATACTTAACAGTCAATAGACAGCATAGGTTGCACAATAGATCAATATGGTCGCAGTGCTTAAGGGCCATACCTTAACCCTTTACTACCATTAACCATTAACCATAAAAAACCTCGCATCTACTGTGTTTTGAGTTCCGACCGAAGTACACTCGAAGGTTTGCCATTGCCTGCTGAGGGACGACCGCTATTAGAAAACTGTTTTTCTTAATTTTAGTGTTTCAGAGATTCGAACCTACGTTCTCTCTGTGAATTCCGAATGGCAGTCACGCACCAACCCACTCGGCTACGGCGGCCGCCATACACATGATTACTTTTGCAAATTTCAACTGGAAACAGTTAAACAGCTGCGCTATCAGTAGCCAACGTGGCCCGAATGACACCTAAGTCGCACTAAGAGTCTACTTAAATTAAGGGGTCCCCCCGGTGGTCTAGAATTTTCAAAAAATCGATTTTTTATTGTTCTGAAAGTATAGGCTTTTAAGAATATAGTGTGGAATTTTTGGAAGGGTATTCCCAGTATTTTCGGTTCTACAGCCGTTTTAGCAGGTAGAGGCAGATTCATCACTCTGAAAACCCTAAACTCAATGATCTCAAAACTATTTTTTTCGGTCTGGTGTTGTCAGAAAAAAAACTATTCAACCGAATCGTCTGAAATTTTGATTCACACAACATCAATGGCTATCGTCATCTTTTTTTTTTATTTTAATAAATTTTTTTTAATTTTTGTATTTAAAAGAAGTTAAATGAAAAGCCTAAATTTAAATATCGTTTTTCATTTTTTTTAGTGTAAAAAAAAATTCGTGAAAATACCCTAAATTTTCGCGCTATAGACCTTAAGTAGGAAGAATGTAAGAATCGTAGTAGGTGTCCTATCTGCGCACTGTCTAATAGGAAGACATGTCAACAGATTAGGGCCAGGATCCAATGACTTTTGTAGAAGCTATCAGGATATAAAAGAGGAAGGTACAGTTTAACACCTTCTATGCGGGTGCACAGCTCTGTGTAGAAGATGTTTGAGTTTGCTCGGGGTAGCTTTTCTGGACAACATTGCCAATGTTGCGAATCTTAAGTTAGCTAGTTTAGCCAGCTTTTTAAAAGCCACACATTGGTTTAGAGCGAACCAAGTATAGTAAAGATATGATAGTTCCGTTCATATCACAAGGGGCCTCTTACTATTCTAGGTGCGTCGAAAGACAGACATTTCACCTAGCCTAACCTAAACTAATTATAAGTGTTCACTTTGGTTAGTGACAAAGAAACAACTTATCGCCTTTCTAAAACCAAACTTTGTATTCTGCGCCCTTTTTATGCTGCTGTTTGAACGAAATCCCTTTTCAACGCTTTGGCATTTCACGACTATACAGGAATTCTGGACTTACAAATAAATATTTGTATTTATTAAACTATTTAACAAGTAATTTTCGCATAACTTGATATAAAATATGATGACTCTTTTAATGAGCAAAGACGTATAAGTGAATATTAATAATAAGTTTTTTTCTCCGCCACAAAACAACGAAGCCTCACAAACATAAGCTTTAAGTGAAATAATAATGTTGAAGATGAATGGACGAATGAATGAGGGAGATCATCACTAAAGCCGCGTAATTAACGCGTCTACGCGCTTCGTTTCAACAGCAAACAAAAAAGGCAAACGAAAAGGAAAATGAAAAGATGAAGCAGATCCTGAGCAACACAACAGTGAACTAACCGTCGACCACTAGGAAGGCTGAGCCGATTATTTTGCGTTAATTGAGGCTGCTGTGTGTGGCTGTGTGAGTGGGTGTGAGCGCTGGCATTGATGGCTGACCAGGCGGGCAAGCGAACAGACAGACAGTGCACTCGACGACGAGCAGGCGTTGGTCCAATAATGCCGCTGTTGATAGTGTGGCGCGCAGCATGTTAGTTATTACAGTTATTGTTATAGAAGTTTTTGTTGGTATTTCGACTGTTGCCGCTTCTTTGTGCTGACGTTGAATTACTAAGTTGCCAAAAAGCAAGCGATGACAAGAGCAATAACAACAATAATGGTGATAGCGTAAACGCTGGCAGAAATGACGATGGCATATAAACTAAAGCCTACACTAAAACACTAAAAACCCATTAACAGACTGACACAGTGGCATCGTTGAAGGCGGCAACAGGAGCAGCAAGGCATCAACAGCAAGAAGGGCAAGAGCACAGATTATTTGAGGATGGGTGGCGAAGCAGCAAAAGAAAGTAGCGAGCATGTTGCACGCACCTACACCCACACCCATAAACACAAAAGCACACACACACACACACTAATGAACTGAAAGTAGTCGACCAGCAGTCAGGCAGTCGGCAATCCATTCCAGACAATTTGGGACACCACAGCAAAGCAGCTCCAGACACAGGGCAGGAAGCGTGGCAAAGGAGGGCAGTATGACTGTTGTAAAGTAAAACAAAGAGGGCTGATAGGAGTTGTACGATATATGAGGCAGAGATATGAGCGCACAAATACTTTTAAAAAACATTGGCATGTGAATAGCGTTAGCCCATATGTACATGTATTTGTTTGTATGTCAGTATGCGTAGAAGTGTGCCAGTAGGTTTTATGCCTCGCATGCTTATTTATGCTTATATACAGACACGGACATGAATATGTGAATATGTGTGAACATGTATGTCTGTATGTATGTATGTATGTATGTATGTATGCATATATATATGTATGTATGTATGTAATTGCTTATGAAATGATTGGTGCATACATGCATATAAATATTTAGCATTCTGTACATACACGCACACATGCATACATACATACATGGTCACTTGTTGTTATCGCTGCAGCATCTCAAACTATAATACATACACACATACGTAGATACTTATAATAAATGCATATGTTTGGATTTTCCCTCCCATGCATTTAGTTTTTGCTGCTGTTGCTGCTGCTGTTGGCTAATTGAATCACATGGAAAACGCTAGCAACCAGCAATAAATGTGACTGACAAGTGAGCCAAACAACAAACAGGCCGAGTACCAACAACAAGCAAGTGGGGTAAACACACACACACACATATACACATGCAGATTCCCACAACAAAGAATACGAGTATAACCGAATGCGCCTGAAAAATGCACTACAATCTGCAATAGCGAAAATGCATGAGTGTAAGTGCACAATAATGAAAGCGTACGGCCACAGCAACAAAAACAACATGAACAATGTAAACAGCAGCAGTAGCCGCACAGTAGCAACTCTTGTAAGCTTTAACGTAATTGTAGGTGTTTGAAGCGCGCAAAAGTGGTACAATAGCAACAACAACTGATGAATTTATAAAAACTTAAAGACAAAAAAACAATAAAAAAGTGGTACAACAACAATAAGAACAACAACTGTTGAATTTATAAAAAACTTAAAGACAAAAACACAATAAAAAAGTGGTACAACAACAATAGCAAAAACAACTGGTGAATTTATAAAAATTTAAGACAAATAATAAGAAAAAAGTAGTACAACAACAACAACAGCAACAACAACAAATGGTGAATTTATAAAAACTTGAACACAAAAAAACAAGAAAAAAGTAGTACAACAACAATAATAGCAACAACAACAAGTGGTGAATTTATAAAAACTAAAAATCAAAAAACACAATAAAAAAAAATGGTCCAACAACAATAACAACAAGTGGTTAATTTATAAAAACTCAAAGCCAAAAAACAAGAAAAAGTGGTACAGCAACAATAACCACAACAAGAATAACAATAACGACTGATGAATTTATAAAAACTTAAACTGAAAACTTAAAATAAAACACAAGGGTAGAAATCGACTGCATTTTGGGAAATTATACATATGTACATAGGGTGGTAAATTTATCGCATAGAGTTTAATTGAATTCTGCTATAAGTAAACGAGTTTTGAATATACTTCAAAAACTTTTTTCTCCCTTTTTTAAAGAGTGAACTTTAAACATTTCACATAATTTCATTCCAATATTTTCATCGTTGGCCTTACGATGAAGACACATTTTTCAGAATATGCTCGCGAATTTCGGCACTTGATGACAAACCTACTTTTTTTACTTTGCTTCCATTCTAACAAACATTCAGGTTTGAGCTCAATTTGAGGTTAAGTTGAACAAAAGGAGCTCCTCAAATCTCCAAAATTGTTTTTCAATAGGACCTCAAGTGGTGAATGATAGCGTTCTCACAGTATTTTTTATTGTATGAAAATGACACTGTTTCTCAAGCTGATAAAAATATAGCGGTCAACTCTAATTTGATTCTCCCATTGGTGTGAAATATACCATTGAAATACTGAAACTAAAATATTAGTATTTTATGTAAATTTTTCGCGCAAATGGCTGAAAACTTTTTTATGGTCGATCTTTATCTTCTGGGTGATGCCACAACTCTTTTGTCACTCTTCTTTTTTTTGTTTTTATCGACATTTTCAGCTCGATATGACTACATTTTGCCTTGACTATAGCCTTCAAACGGTCAAAAAATGAGTTGCATGCTGCACGAATGTGATCTTGAGGTATTTTGGCCCATTCTCGTATAATCGCTTTTTTCAGCGCATCCATACTGGAATGTTTTTTAGTCGTCACCTTGCTCTCCTAAATGGACCAGATGGAATAGTCCATCGGATTTGCGTCTGGCGAATTGGAAAGCCATTGTGTGGACGAAATGAAGTTTGGAACATGATTTTTTAATCATTCTTGGTTCACACGAGCTTTTTGAGACGGTGCCGAGTCCTGTTGGAACGTCCATGGTCTACGACCGAAATGTTTTCATGTCAACGGCTCTAAAGCAGTTTCTTATCAGCGGTCACTGCGGCCCAAACCATTACTTGCGATGGGAAATGGTTTCGAGAGGCCATACGTAGGCTCAAAGTCTCGTATGAGCGTTCGGTCAAGTAAACACGATCGTTTTGAGTGTTTATGAACTGCTCATTTCGGAAATGTTTTTCATCAGAAAACACAATGTTAGGAAATTCGCCACGTTCGTGCAAGCGCAACACCGCACCGAACTTTTTTTTGCTGGGGCGAAAGACCGTGTGCTTTTTGGAACTTGTAAATCTTGACCTTGAGCTCATTTTTCAATATGCGTCGAATGCTGTCTTGCGATATTGTCAGTTCTTTGGCCATTTTTCTTCCACTTCGACGTAGATTTCGTTTAAGCCGAGTCTTCACTTTCCGAGCCATTTCTGTCGTTGTTGTGGTTTTTTTTGGTCCACCTCCATAGCGTGTTGCAATGCTACCAGTATCATTGTAATGTTTTATAGTGCGATACACAAACATTTTATTCACTTTGAGGTGACTGAGCTCACGAACAATGGCTGGTTGTGATTTTCCAGCCAAATATAACGCAATCCACCACAGAAAAATAAATTCCACAAAACTGAGACGCCAATGCTTTTGATGGCTTATAAACAATACATATATAATCAGTGTATGGTGTATATTCATATGTATAGTCGTGCGTGTAATGCGATATTTATAAGCTTATATCATATATGAAAAGCCACTGGTTTTAATACTAGTGAATTCTAATCTTGCTAATATTCTTTAAAAATCGCTTTGGCTAACTTTGTATATGAGTTCTACTCCGAATAATTATTACCAACACAAAGCATTCCACTATTTGAATAATTTGAAATGAGATTTCAACAGTGATGCATCACCTACGGAGTGCCCAAGTACACAATTGAATAGAATTAATACACAAAAGGTTTTGCAAAATAATTTATTGCATCATTTATCTATGCGGCCAGCACTCACTACTTTTGTGATGATTTAATCTTATCATCCAAGCTTAGTGTGATGCCCTAAAATGACAATAATCGTTAAGAGTATTGAATAGTAATCAATCACAAATATCCCCGGCTTTTGGCGCGACTGGGAATGTGAGCAGTGGCCTTCGAATTGTGGTCACCCACAGATGTCCCAATGGTTAGATAGCAAAACAATTTACGCCACAAATGGGTCCAAAATTTACCTTTGGTTTATGGGCATTTTTTCCTACTCTCTACTCGCAGGTCCTACTAGTTTAGTAGTTACCATCTGCTACCGCATTATCGTATATGATATTATCGGCCGCAACCCATAGGTGCTAAATGCGATAGCCCACCCTTCAGATTTTAGTGTCTCTTAAGTACAGCTTTTCGTCGACTTCAAAGCAGCATTCGACAGTACGGAAAGGAGTTACCTGTATGCCGCGATGTCTGAATTTGGTATCCCCGCAAAACTAATACGGCTATGTAAGATGACGTTGCTCAACACCAGCAGCGCCGTCAGAATTGGGAAGGACCTCTCCGAGCCGTTTGATACCAAACGAGGTTTCAGACAGGGTGACTCGCTGTCGTGTGACTTCTTTAACCTGATGTTGGAGAGCATCGTACGAGCCGCAGAACTTAATCGCTCAGGCACAATTTTTTATAAGAGCGTACAATTGCTGGCGTATGCCGATGATATTGACATCATCGGCCTTAACAACCGCGCTGTTAGTTCTGCCTTCTCCAAACTGGATAAGGAAGCAAAGCGAGGGTCTGGTGGTGAAAGAGGACAAAACGGAGTACCTCCTGTCTTCAAACAAACAGTCGGCGCACTCCCGTATCGGAACCCACGTCACTGTAGACAGTTATAATTTCGAGGTTGTAAAAGAGTTCGTCTATTTAGGAACCAGCATTAACACCGACATTGTTAGCCTTGAAATCCAACGTAGAATCTCTCTTGCTAACAAGTGCTACTTTGGACTAAGTAGGCAACTGAGCAGTAAAGTCCTCTCTCGACGAACAAAACTAACACTCTACAAGACTCTCATCATGCCCGTCCTAACGTATGGCGCAGAAGCGTGGACGATGACAACATCCGATGAAGCGACGCTTGGAGTGTTCAAGAGAAAGATTCTGCGTAAGATTTTTGGACCTTTGCACGTTGGCAACGGCGAATATCGCAGACGATGGAACGATGAGCTGTATGAGCTTTACGACGAAATAGACATAGCGCAGCGAATAAAGATCCAGCGGCTACGTTGGCTGGGTCATGTCGTCCGAATGGATACAAACGCTCCGGCTTTGAAAGTATTCGATGCGGTACCAGCTGGTGGTAGCAGAGGAAGAGGGCGGCCTCCTCTGCGTTGGAAAGATTAGGTGGAGAAGGACTTGGCTTCACTTGGTGTGCCCAATTGGCGCCGGTTAGCACGAGAAAGAAACGACTGGCGCGCTTTGTTAAACTCGCCCAAAATCGCGTAAGCGGTTATAGCACCAATTAAGAAGAAGAAGAAGAAGTACAGCTTGACTGCTCTTAATGTTCCTGACAGAAGTTTGTTTGTTTATGTCATATTATCTGGTTTAAGGATATACGGAAAGCTGCCTAGTAACCAAATATTTCCACAAGGTAGAGTGGGTATGTAAGTACGGGATTTGGGTAAAGTAATTTATTTTTCGCCTGTAGTACTGAGAACTTTTACTCGATTTTAATCAAACCCAGTCGATAACATTCTACAAATATTTGAATTGTATGTATGGATCTGCAAAATACTAAAAAAATTTGGCGAAGCGCGTAAAAAAGCCCTTAAAAAACTTGGAAATTGGAGCAGTTTTCAATTGCTGCAGTTAAAGTTGGAGCTCGACCAAGCTTAGTGGACAGCTCTGCAACAGTTTTTTTTGCTCCTTGACTTACACTGCAGCGAAGTGGCGGGAACGCAAAATCCTTTTAACCCAATATGTGGATTACCCATATCATTATTTCCATCAGCCTCTGAAGTCTGAACTCCTTAGAATTCCATTTTCCTATTCTCCCTTTCTTAGACGTTTTAGCGTATTATATGACTTGAACGAAGTGTGGTCAAGGATCAGTTCTTGCCTTTAATCAATTATTTTTTCAAAAACTTGTCTAAAAAAAAGTAATTTCAATTAACTTTTTGAATTTTTCTATAAAACAATTAATTTTATTTTTATTTTATTACTAGTTTTATTTTTATTAAATTGCTAGTAACCTACTTAATCAACTACGTAGGCGATCTTTTCACATTTTTCATAATAGTTAATATAATATTAGCAGAGCAATGGTTAGAGCTAAACTTCAATTTGGCATCACTAACGCTGAAAATATCTCTGAAAATATGGCCCCGGAAAACGTAAAAAGCAAATTTTCCGGCAAAATAGAAAAACAGTACTACAATATGGGTATGGAACAAGAAATGGGTATGTTCGAGAAACCCTTGACTTAGAATTATTTTTGATTAGCGTTGCCACCTATCTAAAAAGTTAAAATTAACAAAATTGTTTATTTAACGATATTTGCAATATATTCGTACCAACTAAGTATGCGCGATCGCGAAATGGCTTCATACAAAAATCCTGGGATCAGTTGATATTAATCCCGGGATATCGAGTTTACTTTAGAAATATCTCGAAATCTCGGCATTAAAATGTTCCGCTAGTTTTGGTGCCAAACAATGTGTTGGAGAATGCACCAATTTAGAAATATTTTTGAGTAAAAATTGGTACTAAATAGGAATGCACTACGGGATCCCGAAAACGGTGCGCCCCGGTTGTTTTTCGTGTTCCGTAAATCCTTAAACCAGCTGCTATTAATCCCAGAAGCCCAGATTTACTTTATAAATGTCTCAAAATGTTGCGAGCACAAATTTTCGCTAGCTTTAACGTCTTAAGTGTCAAATAATGTGTTTGAGAAAGCTTAATCAGAAAAAATTTTGGAAAGGTTAAGCGAGTGTTAAAAAATTAAATGAAGAAAAATTTTACAAATTACATTCAAGTGACACAAAATCAACCACCCTATCTCAAGATAAATAATTTTTGCAAATGACATCATACGTCAATCATATCGGCCCCGTATGAACTGGATAGCTGCAGTAGGCAATGGGGGCATAAAGGTCAAAATAAAAACTTAAATCCATTTTTAATTTGATAAAAAATTATTAAAAACCAATATATGATAATTAATTGGGCGCCACTTTGTATTGTCAAAAAAATGTGTTCAAAAACCCTTTTTATTGGAAAATGTTTCAAAATTATTTAAGGTATGTTTGCGTACAGTACTTTATTTGTTAGTTTTCAATTAAATTCATAAAACAATTAACAGAATGCAGATAAATACGCCAGACGCGTACAAGCTCTGTCTAGAAAGGAAAGCAGAACTATCGTAGGTATATTGAAAGGCTACAATTTGCTAGCGGAATTGTAAACAACGATAACTACATAATTTGTAATGAGCGTGAAGAGTGGGAAACTCTTGAACACCTTCTATTTTTTTGCCCTGCATTAGTTAGAACCCGAATGAAATGTTTAGGAGCTCTATAATATGAGAAGTTAGAACGTCTCTCGGGGTTTCAGGGATTTACTAGAATTCTACTACAAAGAAACGAAAAGGTCAAGATCCATTTGGTACCGATACGTTTATGTGATCGCTTTCAGTCAGCCAGGTCAACCTAACCTAACCTAAGTCACAATAGCCTATCTAGTGTTTATTTAAAATAATTTTAATTAAAAAGACATTTACTCAATGCCGATATTTGTTACTTATCTTCACTACTTGACTCACTCATTACTTAAAAATTTTTGGGCAGAGTTTACAATATTCAATTTATAATGGCACGAATTTGTTGCTGAGTACAAAAGAAAGCCTACTGCACGATAGCATGGCAGAGATCGTGAAAAACAAATGGGAACTTGCTTTGTTAATATTCTGATAATGTCAAACTTCCTGATTAGTTAAGTTACTTCAATGTTCTTAGTTTCGAAAAGAGCTGCTTTACCAGATAACCCACCTCTATAGCACGTTTACCATTTACCGCATTTACTCTGTTCTTCTGGAGTTTCGCACTAGCTTGCTTCCTATCCAGTGCAGTCTTGAATTTCCTTTTTTCAAACAGATAACTGTTTGTGTTGCACTCCGTTGCTCTATTCTTCTGTCCTGTTAGACCTCAGCATTTATTTTAGTGCACGACAACATAATGCAATTTCTTAAGTAGAAAGTTTATTTCATTTACTAATATTCTTCTGTTTACTTACTCCTTCAAATAATTGCAAAATTTCCTATTACTCAAACTTATTACGATTAACTTTCTTATCTCCTGCCATCATATTTACTTCTAAATTGCATAGCAACATATTTCAAAAATGAGCGCTCCTTTGCAGTGCAGAGTTCATAAAAATAGCATCCATTCAATGCCACAACTCACTCAATAATGCATTATTGAAACTTTCATAGATAATAGCCTACTTTTATGAGCTCATCTATTTGGCGACACAAAGCAGTTTGACAGCTGCGAACTTTGAGCCACTTACACAGCCGCACACACACACACACACACACGAACTGCCCTTTTGGTTTTACACACACCGATATTTATTTTTCCGCTCTTTTTGTATATGTGTTTGTGCATGTGTGACAGTGTGAGTGGCGCGCGCTCAATGGTCGCTTAAATGGCGCTACAATGCACACTCCCCACCAGCCATTGCTAATGTTGGCAGCTCCTCTTCCGACCCGACAGGCAACAGTAGCAGCAGGCAGCAGCTCAAAACAGTTACATGCCAGAGCCACAAATAGCTTTTGTGTTCGCGTGCAGATCATACAAAAAACAAAAAACAAAAAAAAAACGACAACAACAACAGCAGCAAATGAAAAATTGGAAAAATAGCAAAGTAGTACAATAGCAACAACAGTACAACATTGCATGCTTGCATCGTCATCAACGTCGCCTTAATGTGCTTGTTTGCAAGAGTGTTACAGTGGGCGCAGGCGAGCAAACGCGAAACGCAAACGCGACGAGCATGAAAATGAAAATGTGTGAAAAATAGAGATATGCACGTGCATGGATATGTGCGCCAGTGTGCATGGGCGCGTTTATGTAAATGGCTGCATGGGTGTGTGTGCACACGCGCACCATATGAGCTGTGGCAGCCGCTGGCAAATGTATGTGGCGTGAAATTTATTTTATTTTATAATTTTGTAATATGTTTTAAGTGTAAAATGTGGCAGGAAAATGGCAAACACAACCAAAAACAACAACGATTTAAATTTTTTTATTCTTGTTTTTTGTTGATGGACTATGCTAGTGTAGCGTGCAGCGAAAAAATTGAAATAAAATGGTAAGCAAGAAGCGGCAACAACAACAGCGAACAACAAACACAAAAAGTGAAAATAAAGCAGACAAAGCACAAAGAAATAGAACATAATATAGGGTATTTTATTATGAGTGCTCAAAAATGTAAAATTAAATAAAACAAATAACTTGAGGTCCGTTTTCGCAACTAACCTCTAACTTTGCAGGCCACCTTAAAATGGCGGTAAACGCATTTTCATTTTACCAAGCGCTTATCAACCTCTCAGACCGATATATTTAAGAGCCAATTGGCATTGCCTCCGAGTGTATTTCTGTTGTGAAAAAGCTCCTCATAAAAACCGTTTGCCGGTCGGAGTCGGTATAAAACTGTAGGTCCCTCCAGTTGTGGAACAACAACAAGACAAAACACAAATAGGAGGAGGAACTCGGCCATGCAACTAACAGAAATGTACGTGACTATTTGTTTTTTTTTTTTGGTTGACATTACCTTCAGAATTGTGTAACTATGTATGCTCGAACTTTCAAATAAATTACTCGTCGTTTTGTAATTGGCAAATTTTTGCTTGGCGGATTGCTAAGAACACGAAAAGAGTCAAAGAGAAGAAACTCATCGTTCTAATTCTTAAGGCGTCCCCTCTTGGTAAGATGATTTATATTCCTATGCATTCGATAGCATTATTACTTACATACTGCTGCCCTGACCTACTTCTATCATAGTGGGCCACTTTTAGATGACAGCCATGGGCAGTGAGCCTTGCTCTTTGTGCATATTCGCAAAAGAGGGAGAGGCAAACGATACCGCCGAACCAAAATTCTCACCCAGGCAGTACCTTCTTCAGAGTTTAGAGGCCCTTGATGAATATCCCCAAAAATGCTCGGAGGCAGATCGCCTCCGCGTGGTGCACCCTGGTAACGCCAAATGATCTGCGGCCTTAACGGCCTTAAACCTGAACAGTGACGACCCTGCATTTTTTTTGGCTACGTTTATACTCTCTGCCACCTGAGTATGTTGGGGTGAAATGGCTGGTGGGCCAATACCGTGAATGCCCCCGTCCCGTTAAAACCCTGGCAGGCCTCGGAGTACGTTCCAAACTCGTCGCCATTGGGTTGGTGGTGCAGGTGCGGTTGAGATGACTCCGTCCGATCTGGCTCTGAACGCATGCCTTATAAGGGTATGCGTCAACCCTAGCACGGCCTTCCTGCCTCGGCACAGATAACCGTGGGATCATTTAGGGACGACTACACGTTCTAGTCTTGGATAGCGGCTCAGAGTGGGGACATTTATAAAACATGAACTCAAAACGCAACAACAAATCCAAAAACTTTAGGCAGCAGTAATGATTCGGAACCGAACCCCAAAGTCTCCTCACTTAAGGAAAGAGGGCGGGACCGCCTTCTCTAACCAGCTCTAACCGAGCGCTGCCCCTTAGCATGCGTGTCACGGGGAGGATGAGGGCCTGCCCTACACCTACGACTGAGGTGATGCTTCAGCAATCAGCCAAGCGTTCCCTGTTGAATATTACTAGGACCGGTTTCGATAAAAGAAAACTGATGTCATCTAAAAACATAGAATTGCTGAGTCAATATCTCCCCTTCACCCAGCTACCCAGAGATGATATCACTAAAGTCATCGAATTCGAAAAGTAGTTCAGTATTGAACTGGACGACAAAGGAAACATGAGTATACCTGAATTTGAAAGGAAACTCCAAGAGTGTACACTGCACTGGAATACGGATGGCTCGCAGACACCAGAAGCCATAGTCGCTGGAATATATAGGCTCAGAACCAGGCGTTTTTTGACGATGGGTGGCAGCTTCCAAGCGGAGGTGTATGCCATCTGCGAATCGCCATTCGAAACGACAATCAGGCGATACTCAAGACACTGTCACCCTGAAAAATTGAGTCCTCAGTGGTCCTTGAGTGTATCGAGAAACTTTTGTCGTGTTTGTGACCAATCCCAGGAGACTCCAATACACCTCTCCTCGAATGCAGCGCTATAACGCGGACAAGCTTGAGACATCTCGGCCATATACGACCAGAAGAAAGGCATATACACACAGCTCAACCCAACTCTATCTTAAGTTTATTAAGAGAACTGGGTTTGGATAAGGTACGGTGATGAGTACAGGGCACAAAGGACCGCGAGGTCGAAGTGCAAACGTCAAATCAAATATATGTATCTAAGTATTTACGCTAATAAATATATTATCTATATAGAGTATTTCATAACAGGTCGTACTTTTATAAATAAAATGTCATAAATTCAGCTCAACTTTGGGTTTCCTCCACCGCTTAACGTAAAGTAATTTTTAAATTTCTTTTTCTTTATGGCCACAAACGCCCTGAGCTACGGAATGCTTGACTTATTTTCATAATAAATTTTAGCAATTTCAATGCGTTGTTGTATCTCGTAACAATCCTTGGTTAAATGTCAAGACAAAATAAGTATTCCAGCATTTGACACTTATCAAAATTCAAACGCACCTATTGAAACCCCCTTTAAAATGAAATTAGCAATATCAGCACCAATAACTGTAGGTAGTCCTTGCAACAACAAGAAACGAAATTGCTACAAAAAACACAATTGAGCACTTTTGAATGGAGTTTCGGTTTATATACCCCACTTGATATAATGTGGGCGCAGGTAAATAGACCGAACATAGGAAATAAATCAATGTGAACTGAATTTCAATGATGATACTTTTGGCTAAAATATCAAATTCTTGCATAGATCTCGCTAAAGGAGCTCTTCCAACAAATCTTGTTTTAATAAGAGACTTTGAAACTTATCTCTTCCGTTGTAAATTTGTCAGCTTTAGACGAAATGCATAGCAGGGCACAGGAGTCTCAAATTTCAAATCAATTTTAAGGCAAATTCTTATCAAATTCAAGGCATTTTTTTTACCCTCTAGACTTTCTATAGGCTGTTGGTTATGGGGTCTCCTGTTTAGTAGATTGTATTGGAAGGAATATTTGCTTTTCAACGAATACATTCGCGAGAGAATATACCGAGGCCGTTGGCAGATTTTTCTAAAACTAATAAAATGCTTTGATTCCCAATTTTTTTTTTTTTGTTTTTTGATGCGACAGCTTGAGTACGGCAATGCAAGCTCAGCAATGCAGGTCTAGAGCTGGCAGTCGAAAAAACGGAGGCGGTATTGATAAGTGCGCGGAAGAAAAATATGTCTATGGAACTCTTAGTTGGTGGACCCCAGAGAGTGACAACGGAGGCAATAAAATACCCAACCTGTCCTAAGGCAACCGACAGCGTGGCGGAACACGGGGTTTAATGAAATGGGAGCGCAAGGCCCACCAGCTACAGTTGCAAGTATGGCATCGAGAGGAACTGTTTCTGGGCAGGACGACGACAAACGCAGACACATGAGTAAATCACTCACAATAATAACAGCCAGAATACAAAACGATAGTTCGTAAATACTGCATTATCGAAAATTTTCCAATGGTTCATTTCTTCGAGAAGCACTTATGAGAACAGTGGGAGGAGTGGATACTAGCCGGCGCAAAATCTCCATACGTCCACAAGATAGGTATCTGGACGCAGGTACCTGGTTTTGTTAATAGATACAATCGCTGCTCCACTTTCACGAAATGCTTACAGCCATCCCAGGGTGGAAATCAGCCGAGGGACAGGAACGACCTCATGAACTGAACTTCAAGTAGAGTAGTTGGTACTGTCACCACGCACTGACTGATGGGAACATATGGTAAATGTTCTTTTGCAGCTGCAAGAACGCGGTAGTGAATATTGCGTTGAACATTTTCTCTTACACTGTCCCGCTCTCATCAGAACAAGACATCGCTGAACACTTTTTACTTCTTTGCTTATCTGCCAGACTTAGAATTCGCAGTCATCCACTGTGTTTCAACGCTTATTAGAGGAATAAGAGGTGGTTTCACTGCATTGAGAAATGGAGAGGGAACTTGAGCCCAAACTAGTAATTTCACTGTGATAGCTGGAGGCTTATTCCAAAATTTTATTATTCCGCAAAATTAAGCACACTTCAAGGTGTGCCAAATAAATTGCATCATATTGCTTTCTGTAATTTGCTGATAGCCGACCGCAGCAGCCGTGTGTGGTTGTAGGTATCAACCGATAGCTGGTCAAAGGTTCGATAAACACTTTAAACATAAATCTAACAGAAGTAATGTATTCCCTTGCCATTATACTCTTGACATTAAAATTAATTTTTGGGATCCCTAATCGCTTTCGCTGTAGTAAAATTTGCGTACCTGATGTAAGTTTTTGCATTAAAGGCATAATGTCTCCAAAGAGCGAGCATTAGTGGCTATAAAAACTGCAACACGCCGCAACACAATGACGACCAATGTAAAATCAACACAAAAGCGCGCCAATAACAAAAATAATGCTATGGCCACCGACGCCGTTATCACCTCTGTCGCCGTCGCCGTTGTAACGGCACTTTCGGAACACGCTACAAAACGACATTTGCGCCAAACCAATTCAACGACCAAAGAATTGCTACGACCAACCAACAAAGTTACACAGCCAGCGGCAAGCCGCAGCCGTGCAACACACGTCCACCAAAATAGCTGCCATTCATACACCGCACCACAATCCTGCTGCGTTGCACTCTTTAGCGCATCCAAGCATTCACTCTTTCTCATTCCGCCTCAGACCAGAGCCGGTCGGACAGTTACACAGTTCGTTCGCTCGCAGGTTTGGTCCATTGTATTGTATTGCTGCATTTTTGGCGTATTTTATGCATACATTGTTGTTGTTGCTGTTACTAAATGGAGCCCCTGCTCTTTTCGCGCCAATTTCGCGCGATTTTTGGCATTATTTGTTTTTTTGCTGTTTTTTTCATTTATGCTCTTTTTGTTGCTCTCGTTGATAGTTCTGTTTGTGTTTGTTTGCTGCCATGGGCATTTCGCTTTTCGTACAAAACAACAAATACTCGCACTTTCATACAAAGTGTGCACTGTTGCTATTGTTGTTGTTGTTGTTCTATAGCTATTTGTTGCCGCATTGTATAGCGTAAAATGTATGCATTGTATTTATTGTGGCGTGGCAGCCACTTTACACAACGCCGGCAGTGCAAAAATGCTGGCGTCGACGTTGCTCACTAAAACACTCCTACACACACACACAAGCGCTGCAACACAATGTGTCGGTTACGGCGGCAGTGAGAAATAAAAAATGCATTGCAACTTACCGCATTCACTTATACTCGTCCATGCACTCATACATACATACATATATTTGCCAACTGTTGTTTGGTGTTGTTGCATGACTAAATGGCTGCTTCCCCATTTTTATTTTCAAGTATTGCAATTGTTGACTTTTACAGCTGATTTTGTTTTGTAATATTTTTTTTTTGCGTTTGCTTTTTTCACAACAATTGGACACCCGCACAAAGCTGAAGTGGTTTTTTTTTATTATTTTTTATTTTCAATTAAATTTCATAGCAACGCTTACAGCTCATTAAATAATTAGCGCATATTTACCACTTTGCTTGCCACAGGTTGCGCTCAACGCCTACGGTAGACACCTGGCATTTTACGCTGCCAAAAATATGTGGAATATTGAGGAAGAAGAAGCGGCAATGCAGTCAAAGCAATGTGAAAATAAAGAAAGTAAGCAAATTTACATCGAAACGTTAAAAGGTAAGCGGCTGTTGGCTATGGGATGTAAACCGGTTTTTGCCGCATTCAAAATATAACTAAGTGACAACAATAACAACGCAGCACTTGTCGATGAAACAGCGCAAATCAACCTCGCTTTGCGCTAGTAAGTGTACGTGTGCGCATGCGCATGTACGAGTACCTAGTTAACAAATCGCTTTCTCAACTATTATTGTCACAACTTATTACGATTTACTCCCCCGCGCCATCCCGGGCGACAATGTTACGCTGGTTCATTGACAAATTTGTGTTTGTTATTTAGGTTTCGCTGTTTCTTTTTTTATGAAGCAAATGGCATACGTTAGGAAAGGATCGTAATTTGATTCAGGTCACGTAAAGTAGTTTTTAGGTCGCAGTAGGTATTGAATCTTTAATTAAATTGGAACGAAATAACTGTTGCTTAAGTTGATTGCACTACACGCATTTTTAGAGGAAGTGAAAAGTTCTGATTCCACTTATAAAAAAAAACATGAAGACTCACAACACAAAATTGAGGAGGAGCTCAGCCAAACACCCAACGAAAGGCGTAAGAGCAAATTATTATTACTATTATGATTCTTACTACTACTAAACATTGTGGTCGTTAATTAATTACACGCAATATTGTGGCATGGTACACGAAATTAATACTTACACTTATACTATAGTTTGTATTATTTAATTTAAGTCAACAAATTCTTTTGTCGGCAGATCTTTCGTTTTGTCGCAATCTACAACTTGGCGTTTTTCCACAGAATTGCCAAACTTTGGCAAACTACAGAGAGAGACTTACTTCTAAGGTCACCACATATTGATAGATTTTTACTATATTTTTTTCGCGGGCAAAATATTCGAAATGCACCGAAGTCTATGAACTGCTCATCACTCTACGCCAGTGAAAATTCAACTGCTTCTGACTAAAACGTATTTACTACCGACGTTACTGTACGGCTGCGAGTTGTATACTAATTGTGACAGTGCGTGCCGTGGTAGACTTAATGTATAAGTACCGGCAATTGGCTAATCGGACGAGCGTCAAAACTATCGCTTTGCTTACATACAAAACAATTATTATTCCTATCCGGAAATAAAAGAAAAAATCCAATAAGTAGTTGGCGCGTGCACTTCTGTTTGGTGTTTGACCGAGCTCCTTCTCCTATTTGTGGTGTGCGTCTCAATATTGTTCCACAAATGGAGGGATCTACAATAGCCGACTCCGTATGCCAAATGGTTTTTATTATAAGTTTTTTCATGGCAGAAATACACTCGGAAGTTTGCCATTGCCTGGCGACGGGTGACCGCTATCAGAAAAAACGTTTTCTAGTATTTCATGTTCATGCACGGAGATTCGAACCTACACACACCCGTATGGTCATTACTGCATACGCCTCTGTAGTATGGTGGAAAGCCACAATGGTTAATTCCAGAGTAGAAACCCCTAAACAGGCTACAGAGAAGTGTGTGCTTGGGTATCACAGGTGCCATGAGTACGACATCTGGTGAGGCCCTTAATACCATTCTGAACTTGCAACCTCTAGATCTTCAAATTCGAAAGAACAATGAGGCCAGCGTACAGGCTCCAGTTAAACGGAGTCTGAGGAAATGAAGTAAGCACTGGCCACTGTCAGATATGCCACCAGTTGTCAGAGCGGTGCACACTGTTCTCGATGCCGGTGGACAATCGGGTGCCTGTCGTTAGTTTCGGTAGGAAGTATGACGTTTTAATCCTAGATAGAAATCAATGGTTAAGCCCAGTGAACCTATTAACGGGATATCAGCACACTTTCTACACCGACGGAAGTCTATGCCATCTTGAATGTGGCGTACTGGCTAATTGAGAAAAAGTAGCGGGGCAACAGTATTGGAATTTGTAATGACAGTCAAGCTGCACTGAAAGCCCATACGGTATAGGTAACTCCGGAAGTATACGTGGCTCGAGTGAAACTAAGTTAAGAAGTAGTTCACTTCCCCGAAGTTCCTCTGGGTCAATTGATGGAATAAGTTTCGCCGTCGATCTGCCACTCAGTTCAGTGTCCCATCGGCTTTGCCACCGCAGCATGGTTTGGCATCTCCGATTTGAGAAGCTAGTGATGAGGTGTTTCTTCTTGGAGTCTCACGCATCCATTCGTTCCCTGACCATGCGGTCGACGGGTATCTGCCCGCTGATCTCGAAGATTGCTGCACCTGAGACGGTGCGGTAGGCTGGGGCAACTCTAAGTGCAGCTGTTCGTTGCACAGCCTCCAGTGCTTTGCGCTTGGCTTTGCAGTTTACCACAATTCCCCATACTTCGCTGCCGTACAGGAGAATTGAGCTTATAGCCGCCATAATTAGCTTTCTTTTGCTCTGTGTTGGCCCACCGATGTTTGCCATTAATCGTGTCATAAGGATAACTTCGGTTTTATGTTTAACGAGTTCCAGACGTTGGTTCAGCTTCCTTTAAGTTTAAATGCTTAGTGCTACTACGGAAGATCATTATTACTCAGGGGCACGGATATCGCATAGGTCGACTTCAGTTTTCCGAATCTTCCTGCTTGTGTATCTTAGTTCCAACGCAATATATTTGTTTGTTGGCTGAACGTCAATACTTTGTGTTCTATGCCCGCTTGTGGAAACGAGAAGTATAAAGTATAAATCGACCTTATCTACGTATTCTTTGGCCATTTCAGTGGCTAATGCTATTACTGTGATGTTATCTGATGGTTTTATTAGCGTATGATCATAGGATGGATATTTCACTCGTTGATCTCCACAGCGCGTCATTGCTGATGTGTTTGGTCAGAATATTCTACACATGATACGGGAGCATTTTTTGACGAAAGATTGCAATCTCTGTGTAATGGTCTTAGAGTAATGGTCACTGGTCAATTCGCAGTCCTCATAGAGGATTTTGATGAGGTGAAATATCTTGGCGGGAACTCTCTTTCCACTCAAGACCAGCCATATTGCGTCTGGTTCGATTGTCTCGAATGACTTCTTAAAGTCAACGAGCTAAATGTAAAGTGAAATCCAGCTTACTCGTCTCTTAAGGGGTTAGTCTACTTTGTCACTTTAAAATTTTTCAATTTTTTTTTTTTGCATAATTTGAAAGTATATATATCCAGAAATATTGTGTAAAAATTTTAAGAAAATCCGAGCACTCTAACTATTTTTTTTTTACCTGAACATCAGTACCTTATTTCGTCTACCTGCGCGTATAGCGTGCATTAAAAACTTTAAACGCGTTTTTCTCAAAACAACGTTTTCAAAATCTAGCTCCACTGTATCTCAAAAACTAATCAACCGATTTTCATAAAATTTGGATCACCTATTCTAGACATAATTTGCACCAAATTGACGCTCGGGGGTTTTGAAATTTTAAATTTTTACTATATATTTTTTTTAAATATGCGAAAAAAAAAACCGTTCTATCAAAAATTTTCCATTTTTATCAGCCATTTTTTTTGTCTTCATTAAAACCTATTATCCGAGGGTCATTTTGTAGCCAGTATCTTACTGAATCTGAAACATTTTGATTTTTTTGTTTCAGACAAGCCGTTCTTGAGTTCTGATGGAGCTGCCTCACAAACCCATGTTTGAGACGTTACGCTTCACTGCTATTTTTTTACTAAAAATACTATAAAATTGAATAAAAAAAAATTTATTTCTGAATTTTAAGACTTTATTTAATAAATCAAACAAATTTTATATTACTATCATTTATAGTTTTCTCAAAAAAAAAATCACGAATATAGCCTTTTTTTCGAGTCTCCAAAGTAGACTGACCCCTTAAGGATCGTTCGATCCATTTCTGAACAAACTTAACGATTTTTTTATTTCCCCTTGTTTCTTATTTTTGCTCAATTTAGTGTATGTATACCAATATTTATATATATTATATTCATTTAATTAACCTCTTCTATAGGGGTTTACGACCGTCGATCGGACATGACAGCATACATCAGTTTAGTTTATTTGCAGCCTCTCTCAGCCTGCCAAGCTCGCTTGTGGGTGGTAGTTACCCATTTACTAACCGTAGCTGTGATTGCCGCAGAAGGGAGTGGCAAAACGGGCTCTGGGCCAAAGAAGTTAGCCTCACAGCCCATCTTAGCTAAGGGGTCAGAGGTCTGGTTACCCGCGATACCCACGTGTCCCGGGACCCATGTTAGCATCAGGCTATTATGTCTACTGACATAGTTCACCCCGGATTTACAGAACTTGACTACCCCTGATGTGGTTGCGGGGCTGTCTAAGGTCATAAGCGCAGTTTGGCTGTCGCTGCAGATACATATAGATCTGCCTCTCCATCGGTTTTCCACAACAAAGTTCATCGCTTCTTGAACTGCATACACCTCCTCTTGAAACACAGATGCATGCATTCAAAGGGCAAAGTGCAGTTTTGTCCCGCTGGATTCCACGTAGACCCCAGAGCCGGAGCCATGCTTGGTCCTAGAGCCATCCGTAAAAATGCGAAAACAGTGTTTGCCGGGCTCATTTTCTGAGTTTGACCACAACTGAGCCTCTGGCAGCACTACACTGTATCTCTTTTAGTACGACACTTGATGCCATGAAGTCAAGGGGCATGGAGAGAATCGTTGGATCGACGTCCATGGCTTCTCCGTTTTCCAATGCCGGACAGGGGCCGTACCCGTTCCCATTGAGTTTTAGCCTGCAGATGGCCTTCAAGGCCTCTCCTTTGATGAAAGCATCAAGTGGTGGTAAACCAATCAGAGCATCTAATGCCGGGCCTGAATCCGTTTTCCCAAAGACACCTTTGCACTGCCAGAAAGCTGTCAGTGCTTTGGATGTCTTTGTTCCAACGTGTGATTTTCATAGGAGCTTACTATCGAGAATTACTCCAAGATATTTAATTTCCTTGGATATCTGGATTGTGACTCCTTTTAGCTTAGGCCGAACGAGTCCATCAAGCTTCCTCCTTCTGGTGAAGAGGACAATACCAGTCTTGGCGGGATTTGCCGATAGTCCATTCGCACAGCACCAAGTTTCAATCAGATCCAGAGTTTTCTGCACTTTCCTGCAGATGTTCATAAGCGAAGAGCCTGTTACCAAACAAGCAACATCGTCCGCATATGCTTGTGCGTAGACTCCCGAATCGTTTAAGGTGGTGAGTAGAGGATCGATTACCATGCACAAGAGCAATGGAGACAGCACACCGCCTTGGGGGCAGCCTCTATTAACCCCGAATGACACCAGCAGATCTTCCTCTGCTCGCACCGAGACGATTCTTTGGGCCAGCATCGAGCGAATCCAATTTACTAGCTCCCGGTCTACGCCGTGCCTACTCGATGGCCAGCTCTACCCTAGCAACAAGGTTTTGCAGTGCCGACTCGCATGATTTTCCACTTTGATAGGCATGCTCTTACTTTGAATTTTAGGCCGCACATTGTAAAAAAACTACTGGTTGTATATATGGCTAAATAAACAAATAAACTGTAATTACTTTTTTTACCAAAAATATTTCATACCACAACAAAAGTCTCATACATATAAGTTACACTATTTGTGCAAAATTTTTAAACATTTATGCAATTTGGGTTAAAATTTCTCACTTTTTATTCAGAATGTTCAGAAAATTTGTAGATACACAGCCTAACTATTTTGATATAATTTTGTACACATTTAAAATGGCTCCAAATTTTCATTGATTTTTGATAATTTTTCTCTGTCAGTTTTGCGCATTTTCTAAATATAAAAATATCACAATTTTGTGCTAATTCAAAAATGCATTTTATTAAACCAAAATTCAATGGGCTGTAAAACAACGTAGTCCAATTTTTTCTATAAGCTCTGATTAAAATTTTGATGAAAATTTGTCGAATTTTTATAAATCTTATACGAGGTTTGAATATTAATATTCACTAAAAAATCAACTATATTTTTTATAAAGAAATAATTGGAATACAAGAATAATTAAACAAATAGTGAAAACCTGTCAAACCTTGAAGCTTTTATAATTTGGAAATTGACTACACACATAAGTACACCCCATCTGGTATATTGGCATCAACTTCCCTCTTAAGCCTTCAAATTGCTCAGTGTATTCACACCTCAAGGTCCAACTTTTTCAAAAGGCAAGACGCGGAAACAGTGGGGTATTTGAATATATGTCGACCACTTTTAGGTGTTTCAGCTGGCATTTTCATAAGCTGTATCTTCGAAAAACATTTACAGCCCCACATGGCTTCCAGTCATCAATGACCGAGTTTTGTTTGAACGAAAACTGAAAGAGTTTTAAAGGAGAAGATATGTCTAAATAACCCTTAATATAAATAATCCACCCCTAAGAATTCTAAAATTTTAATAAGCGCTTAGACTTTAACCATCCAACTTGATGTACGTGTTTAAAAAAGTATATATTACATTTATAAGTAATTTGCGCTTACACCCTTTGTTTGATGTTTAGCCGAGGTCTTCCTCCGATTTGTTGCGTACGACTTCATGTTTTCTACAAATAGAAGTACCTACAGTTTAATGCCGCCTTGGAAAGCCGGATGGTTTTGATGACGAGCTTTTTCATGGCAGTAATGCACTTCCATTGCCATTTGAGGGGCGATAACTATTAGAATTTTTTTTCTTCATTTGGTGTCTCATGCTCTCTGTCATAATCGAATCTAGCCTCTACCGAATGGTAGTCGCACCTTGAAAAAAGTACAAAAGTAGACTCGTGCATTACCTTTAATTGAATCCCATACTTGATTAGATACCATATGGTTTCTTCATATATAAGTATGTTAATTTTAAGGTATATTCAAAGATCAAAGGGGTATGTGCATGGGCCCCATAACCACAGTTCACTCTTTTCTTTGATATCCAAACACATAACACAGCACTGACCACCTCATGTAAAGGCTACGTCTGTACACCCACTTTATATTGACGAAAGAACAGATGAGAGATAAACCGCGACACGCACTTTTGAAGTAACTCAGCAGGTCTAGCCTGGGATTAATGAAAACAGAACTAGGCCCTTTATCAGTCTAGATCGACCTTCCATTAGTGCATTAGGAGGTTAACATCACACAGTTCTTCCTAATGGGTGCACGGGAAGCGTATGACTTTTGTCGCAGCTGCAGGAATGTGGAAGAAGTGTATAGTGTCGAACATTTTCTCTGTCTCTGTACAACTCTTGCTAGAACGCCACTTCGTTGTCTGCACTCCGACTTGTTTCGATGTTTGGCATACTTAGAATCAATATCACTTCAAAATAGTTCTTTATTTATTAAAGATACGTAGTAACTTCACCACATTAGAAATTAAAGAGGAACTTGTGCCCAAACTAATTCCAACAGGATTCCAGGCCTAAGTGGACTCTTCGACACACTCATAGAAAGTGGCAACCATCACAGCCTTACCAAACTTTACTCAATATCCACTTAACTTAGATCCTCATGCTACGCAATGATGAGCATAAATAGGATAATTTTTTAGATTTTGAGAAGCTGTTAGTCCCTAAATCCGACACTTCTTGAAATAGTACTAAAACGTTCTTAGAAAGTGAGCTTACGGTGGGATTTGTGTAATAAAATCACTATAGTTAGACTGCGATCAGATTGGAGGTAGACCTTTTTATGCTGCTAAAGTATTCTAAAATGCTGATTTGGTAAAAGTTACTTGTAACGGGAAGGCGCATGTTATTTTTACAGGATTAAGACTTGGCAATTAAGATTAGGTGATACCCCTATTCTATATACACAAAAAACGAAAAGAGATTAAAGACTATTTAGCTCGAGCAATGAAAATAAATATTTGCGAAGCTAAGCTTTAAGATACCACCAAAAATTATCAGTGTAGGAGTTTTATGGGGGATAATTGTTTGTACGACTTGGGAGTGGAATCAATTGTGCAATCAGTTCATTTGGGTTTCCACGACAATCGATTCTACGTTACCTTAACGACCCGGATTTATATCCGACCAAGCACTACCACTCCAGCAGCATTCCCTATATGTAAGTGTGGGGAATGTTTATGCTGCTACAACAACATGCAATCAATTCACACCCGGTTTGTTAATTAAACCGACTTAGAACTTTAGCTTGAGGGTACCCACTGCGCTACAGCAGTCCACCAGAGCAAGCGAATTACAAAAAAAAGTTCGATTATACTTGTAAGTCAACACAGCCTGACGCCTAATTGGAATAGACAATCTACTCTTAAAAAATGAGTTCACTCATTAGCTACAGAGACCCGTTGTTGTGTCTGACAAAGATATTCCGATTCCTATGTTAACATTCCGATATTTTAGTGAATTCAATTACTCTCTCCAGCGAGTCTTTGTCTAAGAAGAAAAAATACATCCATTTTAAGCGTTTTTTTTTAAGTGTGCGACATTCGTGTAGAATGGACTGTAGCTTTTTCTCATCTATTCAGCTGCTACAGAAATCGATGTTCGCGCTCGTAGTCAATAGCCATTAGTTTAGTTCCCCCTAACATTCTCGTGAAGAGAGTCAAAGGAAGTTCTACGTTCTTCAATCAAAAATAACTCAGCAAAGGAAAAGCGATGCCTTAAGTATATGAGTTCAAATAAGTTTTCTTCCCGTTAGTTAGCAGTTACTCTAGCCGTCATCGCAACTTACGGAAATAGAAAACCTAGCAGTATTTGTATTGTTGAATTCAATTCCCAAGATCCTGTCTCAGATTCTTTCTTTGCACACTCGTCTGCTCCGTGCGAGAAAACCCATTACATCCCCGGTACCTAGTACAGATTGGCGACGTCCAGCTGGATGCATTCGATTGATTTGCATATTTAATAGTAGATCCTGGTTCGCCTCCTATCCAGGAGGTGTTTCCGTGGAAAACTTGTATATTATTTGTTTACTTTTTTTTTAAAACTGCTTTCATTTTACAATTACTTTCCCCTCAAAATATAATCAATCTTTTTTTTTTTCTTTATTTACTTATTCATTTTTTCCACTGTGCCACTCAACTAACCACAAAACTGTGGCAAACGCATAAAAATGATATGCGAACCACTGCAGCCGTTTACGCGGCTGTAACACATATGCATTTAAGCAAAAAACTCGACACAATGGCAAATACAAGTACTCACACACACACGCTTGCCTTCGAGCATATATACAATAGCGATAATAAATATTGTAGAAATAATTACATAAAGTACGAGTAATTACACTTGATTGTTCACACGTCATTAACACGGCAAACAGTGGCTTACACGACTCTAACGCACAAGCCTCTCCGCAACGCCGTTTTGGGAGTAATAACCAATACATGCAAATACATATACCCAGCAGAGAATTTAGAACTATTAGTAGTGCATATTTATTCTCTTTTTACCATTAGCGATTGACATGGCAATGTCCTTCGAAGTATAGGGTCATCCACCGCACAGCCTTAATATGGTACTTTGTTTTATTTCAATTGCCTGAGAAACACTTTTCTTCGCGCTTTTACATAAAACGTTTCAGAAAAAGATTGCACGATTGGGCTAAAGTTCGATCCTACAAAAAACAAACTTCCAATAAAAAGATATCATAAATCCGCGTGTGAGACAATTTTTTTTTTCTCAAGACCTCGCCAAACGTTTGTGAGCATGCTCCAGGAATATCCACTACCACAAAATGGATATGGTCTATGTTCAGCAAGATAAGAAGACCTTTGGAACTTGCGACTTCTGCTACAATAGTCATGTAAAACGAAGTATACCTCGATGATTGTGGAATTACTTTAATGCAGTCCGATAGGCGGCCGGCTTGTCCCGCACCTCTCTCAATTGTGCCCACGCCACTATAGAATAGGAGAAAAATGCGACTAAAAACCGTTGCTAAGAGCGCATTGAGAGCACTTATGCAAAAGTAATGCTTGGCGACTTCAATAAGGACAGGTAGGTAGGTGAAATGGTTGAAGTTTGGCGCACTGCCCCAAGCTGTCCAAGAAAGGAGCTCCCAGTGACCTTAGTCTTCTAGCTGCCAAGCCCGGAAATTTACAGAGAAAATGCTCTACAGTCTTCTCCTCTGGATGGTCCCCACAGCTTCTGTAATGGGGGTTAAATGGTAACCCTAGCTTTTCTGCGTGTGTGCCGATCGTCCAGTGACCGGTAAGCAGAGCTACGAGTTTGGAAATTGAATGGCGAGGAGTCTAAAGAACTTTCTGAGTCCTTCGTATATCGTATTGGAGCTAAAGGGTTTTCGAAATAGCACATGAAGAAATGGAGCTCCATCTTTTCAGCGCTTTTCTGAGAAATAATTTGTGCAATTCTCCTGTAACAACTGTTAAGGGGATGCCGATGGCCGGGTAGGAGGTCTCTGAGGGCCATTCAGTCCTCTTCCTGGCAAGCTCATCAGCAATTTCATTTCCCTCTATGTTCCTATGTCCTGGAACCCAGATCAGAGAAATGTTACCTGCACACCCAGGAGATTTGATCTCTTCTTAAAGGAGCTCACTAATTTCGTTCTGCACCATGACGTCGTCAGAGCCTTAATCGAGGCTTGACTATCGGAGAAAATGTTAATATCTCCCTCGCTCCCGCGTTCCTTAAGCATTTTGCATGCCTGCAAGATCAATAAGAACAAAAAAAGAATAAAAAAATGAAGCACCGAATAACCTGAGGCTGATCGACTTCGCCGATTCCCATAACCACAGGTTTCAATAAAAAGAAAAAAAAGAAAAGAAAAACTAGTGACGATGTCGATCATGCGACTCAGACCACTGTCACGTCTATATATAGCAAAATAAAAGCTAGATATCATACATCGAAAAAAGGTCAATGTCGAGAAGATACAATCGTAGCATAACTCCAGGAGCTCACCACCCAAACCTGGTTGGATATTTGGCTGAGCCGCCTTTCTGTGGTAAGCGTCTTGATGTTGTTCCACAAATGGAGGGACCTACAGTTGCATACCAACTTCGAACGAGATATGGTTTTTATGAGAAGCTTTTTCATAGCAGAAATACGCTCGGAGAATTGTGTTGCCATTAGCTCTCGGAAGCGGCTGCTATTAGAAAAAACTATTCCATTATTTTGTATTTCATGCGCATAGCGAGTTTCGAATCCTAGGCCTTCCATATGGTAGTCATACCCAAACCTAAATATTCGGTTACGGTGATTTTCTTAATTCAGCGATGGAACTGATCAGAAAAAGCAATGCAGGGCATACTAGACCTTAGCCACCTACGGATACTTCTGAACTATTAGTTCAGTTCTAATTGCGAGCTACCAGAAAAAGCTTACCACTCGCAGGGACAATTGATACTTCCTAGCACATACACAGCCATGTATAAGTTATCGCGTACCCATATTTGGCAAACATATTAGGAACGCCAACTAGTCATGGTCCCGAATGCAATATAAGCGAACCAGTTCAATAAATTGGTACTCTTTGCTGAGTACAAGTATGCTTGGGTTATTATTTGATTGTGTGCGCGGGCTTTGCAACTGAAATCCAACCGTTGGCCATGAACTCTTAATGGCGTCGCCATTGCAACTAACCGTGAAGCGCAAAAACTATTTTCGATAAGTGAAAATTTACAATTGAATGCTGATGCTATTGAAACTTTAAAATTAAAATTAAGCAAAAAAGTAATAAATAAAATACGCAACAAAAAAGTTCAAAGTGGAAAACAATGCAAAATGGCCGCGACAAATTTATCATAAGTACAACTATCCATATTTATTTTTTTAGTTATATCAAAACTTATTTGAGTTTGTTGGCATTAGTCCTCTTGTTTGCGGTTAGCTGGCTATTTACTTTTATGTTTATGTCATTGTTGTGCACATATTTTTATCTTTGAACATTTCAATGTCATGATCATATAGTGCACATGCAGACATTTTCAATGGTATTTTGTTTAGAAAAATGTTGAATAAAACTATTAGGCCAATTATCACCGCGTAATGTGAGAGGCGCCATCAAAAGGCCGACTAATAAAAGTCAATAACAAATATTCACTTCAATGAAACTGCAATTCTTTGTTAATATTTTCATATTAGTAATTACTTATAAGTTAACTCTGCTTGGCTGAATGATCAAATATTAACAAAAGACTCTATAGTTACGGTATTAAATAGCGATTTGGCAAGTCATCATGAATCGTTTAACGCCAGAACCTCTTCCAAATTGTGGAAATTTACTTAAAAAACTCTGCTCGCGCAATTCATAGAGCACTGGCGGCATCATCATCGGTCTTTATTTCTGTCGAAATAAGGGTAGAGCTGCCGTTATGATGAGTGTCGCGCATTGCTGACTGAATTTTTATTTCACAAAATTAATCAGCTAAGCATAGACGACATTTGGTTCCAGCAAGACGGCCCTACATCGCGCTTAACAATCCATTTATTGCAATATTCAAGTCACCATTGACTTCACACTGCCAAATTTATTGAAAAAGGTAATGAAAATTGGACTGATCGAATGGACCATGTAACTCGTAGCCGCGGCGGATATAAGTCGGATATCAAAAATATAAATGCCATGAAATTCTCTACTAGATAATATTATATTATACATATGTCAATTCTCAGCTTCTGCATCAGCAATATGTCAGTTAACAAACTAGTTCAGAATGGACCAAAAAGTAAATGATTGACTCCATCGACGTATGTATAAATTCGTATAATCACATCGTGCATCCTGAACGTTTGAAGCCTTTTTATTAATACTTATAATACTCATAAAAATATATCATCACCAACACCAAACGCCCAAAAAGGGCTTATTTTGCTTATTAAGAGTACATTTTTCCGCCATTTTTCCTCAAAAGCCTATGTGTTATTTTAAGAAAGATCGAACATGTTTGCGTTTCGAAGTACTATGCGCGGTTTTTCACTACTTTTTTCCATATTCCGGAAGAACTTTTCTATTTTTTGACTTGCTTATAAGAGCGGAAACGCTGTATCTTCAAGTAGGTACTCACTCTTTTAAGAACATAAGGCCATGCCCTATCATACTTGGTACGAAAAAATTAATGAATGATATGGAGAAACTTGCACTCGCCTATGTGTACTCATTGATGTATGGCTATTAGGCCGGGTCGATTTGTTGGGAGGCAAAAAAATCGCCCATTGCTCTGTGAAAATCATATTCCAGGGACCAAAATAAGAAACTTTGCCGAAGGAACCATATCTCTAAAACGAATTCTGATGTCACACAATTTGGGTCGACCTTTTTAGTTTCTTTTCTCATGTAAAGGCCAAAAATGCCCCAGGGTGTGCCACTGGCATGGGTGGATCGGCCGTCCAAAGTTAGTGGAGGTCGATCATACATTTGGACTCGATTGGAGCACTCTAAATGGGTCAATGTGGGATTTTTCGTTCGACCCAAACTGGGGGACATCAGAATTCGTTTTAGAGATATGGTTCCTTCGGCAAAGTTTCTTATTTTGATCCCTATATAACAAAACACAAATTCACCAACGCGTTGTTACGATCATGTAAACAAATGCTCAAGCTTACTTAGAAAATTTTTAAATCTGTCTATTTCGAGTAGCGCTAACCACTGCAGTCAGCTATCGAAAAATGCCGAAAGCAAATTAGGCATTTTGCAGCTGGTACAATTCTGTTGTTGTTGTTGTTGAAGTGGTTGAGTATTTCCACTGAAATAATCCTAATTAATGACCAGCACCGTTTTACTACCAACGTCCTCGTAGAATGATGTTTTTTTTTTTGTCTTCTAAGGCAAATCCATTTAGTGCAAATCCATTTAGTGCGCTACTTTCTAATGACCTGTAAGGGTTGCGGTCATGCGTGAGATGTTTGCTCGAGGGCATCTGAACAGATCATTCGTCCTTTGGATTTTGTATGACGGCCATGTGTTTTTTGTTGTAATACATGTAGTTAGTTGCTTCCATCTTCTTCTTAAAGCATGATAGTTTGAAGCAATGGATGCTTTTATTGTGTTCAGTGGGGTGGAGACTGCCACCGGCTCCGCTAAGTCTAGTGTCGAACCTTTTCTTGCTCGCTCATCCGCTATCTCATTACCCCGTATATTCCTATGACCGGAAACCCATATCAGAGTGATTTCAAGCCAATGACTAAGCAATTCCAGCTCCTCTCTGCACTGTAAGACTACTTTGGATGAAATGGAGTTGCAGTCTAAGGCCTCTATAGCTGCTTGACTGTCTGAGAAGATAGCTACTCTTGCACAAACTTCCTTGTAGAGTTTTAGTGATTTGCATGCTTTTCTGATCGCCAACGGTTCTGCCTGGAACTCGCTGGCATAGTCAGGAAGGCGAATTGACTGAGATAGGTTGAGCGGCTTCGAATGGAAGCCAGCTCCCACCCCACAATTGTAGTCCCACTCGAACTTGTATGAGTTCTTCCATCAGACACCAGTACATGAACTCGAATACTAGCTAAGTATTTTGGCTTTTTACTGCAGGAATATTACAGGTCGTTCGCCCTGTTAACAGCCCCTTAGGCCAGTAATAAAAACTCGTAGTAGTACCTTAATTTAATATCATTTGCTGAACCATATATAAATGAAACACATCATCAGGCATTTGTAGTCAATATTTGCCACCTGATTCAAAAAAGGCACTACCGCAACCTACTTTTACACAGTACTGCACATTATTTACATAGGAGATGAAGAATCATTTCTTTCTTTCTTCTGAAGGTTTGGACAAATCTGTTGTCAAGCACGAAATCTTTAAAAATGTTGAACATTGAAACATTAACCGTTCCATAAAATTTACAACCTGCGAAGTTTAAACAATTTTACAAAAATTTCCAAATATATAATTTTTCGTTACTTACATTTAAGCTGATAAATCGTTATGTCACTGCAAGTAAAGAAAAAATGATAATTTCATAAATAAAAATAATAATAAATAAATCACATAAAAAGTATAGCAAAAGTTGAAAGAAAAGATGTTATGAGGTGGACAACCCCATTAAAATATTTCAAGCAACTCATACAAACAATCTAGGGAAATTAAATCCAAAATTTCCGGCTTTCAAAATTATACTCGTTTACTGATCTGTCTCACAATTTGTACTCTTGCTTTTGTGATCTTGTGGCGTGACAATAGTATATAGGGTGTGGAAACATACATGTATCTACTTATTATAAAGCTATGAAAAATATGCTGTGATGTGATGAAAATATTTCAATACATTGGAATAGCAAAGCCTTCAGTTTTTTAAGGTTATACAAGGAACATTAATAAAATTTTGCACAGGCTTAAACAAAAGTGCGTCTTTCATTTTTTATTTACATAATTTTTAAATTGTAGTGAATGTCAAGCATCTCGTATGTTTCTTATGTTTCGACTATAGTGGGTCGAGCGAAACATTGCACCACAGAACTAGGAGAGCAGTTTCTGAAATTGAGAGCAGATGGAAGATCTTACACAACTATTATTTCATGATCAGCAAAAATGGTTTCAAATGCAATTGAGTTTGTCGAAAAGCCGAAAAAAGAAGAGAAGAACGAAAAATTTCCCTGCTAGGCGATCGCAGACTTGTAAGGTGCTCCAAAGAGAATTCCATGAAGTCAGCCATACAAATCAAAAAGAGGCGAACATCAATTTTGGTTGACATGACATGACTGTGACAAGAAGACTACGGGAAGCAGGATAAGCAGCTCGCAGCCCACGAAAAAAATTCACTCCTTACACCAAAACACAAGGTAAAACGATTGGAATTTGCAAGAAAACCTAGCCTGGACAGCTGACCTATGCCGTAATGTTTTGCGGACTGACGAGTCTAAAATAGTTTTGTAAGGCGGCACGGGTTCACGACAATGTTTAGACGTTTACTTGACACAGAAAATTAGCCGCAATACATTCTAAAGACCATTAAACATGGGGGCTTAAAAATAATGGTATATAGATGTTTCTTATATGATGGCGCACATGGCCGCTTACACAAAAATTTATGGCATAACGGACACCAATAACTGTGTGATATAATGCAGAATATTATATTGCCATATTGCAGAGAGGAAATGCCAATAAAATATGTCTACCAGCAAGGTTATGATCCTAAGCACACGAATCGGAAGGCCAAAGACTGGTTTCGCACAAACAAAATTGAGGTTATGGAATAGCGAGCTCAGCGCCCGACCTCAATCCTATCGAAAATCTGTGGGTTGACTTCAAAAGAGCTCAGTACACAAAGCCAAACTCTAGAATTGATTAAAATATGTGTTCGGTTAAAAAATATAATAATAAATATTTCAAAACAATATTAAAAACTTTCTAAACACATCTTAGATTAAAAATTTTTTGAAAAAATCTAATATATTTTTGGTACTGTTATTTTCGTGTTCGCAACTGTTGATTGATCAATTTGCAGTATGCGTAGTGATGTTGTCCTGGAGGTGCCTACAGGCTTATACCACCTGAAAATAAATTTATGTGGGAAAATTTTTTGTGGAAGAAATGCTGCTCAAAGAAATGTTGAATATCCTACCCTCACCACAAAAGAATTGCATGTATAAAATATATATATTTATATTTATTTATACATGTTACCGTGCGGTTAAATCAACTTTGTTTGTTATCCAAGAAAAATTGTAACTATCTAACGGGTGATCAATTAAGAGGAGTTTTTTTCATTTGCGTTTTTTTTACAGATCGCGCGCGAGTTGTGGCAAACTGTCATCGTGGATTTGTTGAACAGCGTTTGGCATTTCATCATGGAAAGACTCACACCGCAACAACGTCTACAAATTGTTCAACTGTATTATGAAAATCAGCGTTCTGTGACAAATGTTTTTCGTGCGCTTAGACCGCATTATGGTCAACATAATCGGCCTGCCTTAAACACTATTCGACATACCATCAACAAATTTGAATCCGAATATTCATTGGTGAATAATTCTCGACCGAATAGACCACGTCCAGCAAGAAGCATTGAGAATATAGCGGCAGTAGCAGAGAGTGTACGTGAAAACCGCGATGAATCGATTCGGCACCGTTCTCAGCAACTTGGACTGTCGTATGGAACAACTTGGTCAATTTTACGGAAGGATCTTCATTTAAAAGCATACAAAATACAGCTCGTACAAGAACTAAAGCCAAATGACCGTCCTGCACGTCACCGTTTTGCTGATTGGGCTCTTGAAAAGATTGAAGAAGATCCGCTGTTTTCGAGCAAAATTTTGTTCAGCGATGAGGCGCATTTCTGGCTCAATGGTTACGTCAATAAGCAAAATTGCCGTATTTGGGATGAAGAGCAACCAGAACAGGTTCAAGAGCTACCTTTACACCCAGAGAAAACAACGGTCTGGTGTGGTTTACTCAGGACGGAAGTCTATCGGTCCATCATATTTTCAAAAATGATGGTGGCCGCAACGTAACTGTGAATGGTGCTCGCTACCGTACCATGATATCGGACTTTTTGCTACCTGAAATTGAATCTAATGATCTCTACGACATTTGGTTTCAACAAGACGGAGCCACTTGCTATATAGCTCGTGAAACAATGACTTTATCTGAGAAGTCATTTCGGATGAGCAGCTGATTTCTACGTTTAGGACCTGTGAGTTGGCCACCAAGATCTTGTGATATCACCAATTCAAAATCACTGTTCATCACATGACCGTGTAATTCTTTAACACTGCACCTCAGTGTTCAGTAGAATAGCTAAAAACAGGTTTTCTGTAAACATATCCCCTAAATTTGCCTCCCCCTAAAAGGGCAACAGAAATCGACACATATTTGTTTTGAAAATTTTCATTGAATTTCTATGAGTAAAATGCGCTTTACCTAATTTTGGTATAAAACGGATGGTACGGATCGAATTTACTTGTTTATTTCTCTTCACAAATGCCTAGAAAATTATATTAAAAATGCAAAAAAAAGATATATATTTTTGCCAAATATTTTTTTTAAATTTTGTTGGACTTGCGGAATCTTTATAAGATATAATTAATTTTTTTTTTGTCTTTAATTAAGGGAATTTAGTGGTAGTTTTAAAAATAGAATATGAAAAATAAAATATTTAAATTCCGCATGGAACGATATTCTTCCTCTGTAACGAGCAGAAACAAGCTAAGAGCTACGAGGAAGTAAATATAATATTAAGATTTTTTTTTTTTTTTTTGATAAAAT
>JAYXIM010032787.1:0-17389 GCA_037575425.1 Anastrepha fraterculus
ATTTAAATTTGGTGTCTCAATAGTTTTCTTGAGAGGCGGCAATCCTTTTTCTGGAGAACTTGTAGCAATTTCTGAAGTAACTTCCTCTTAAATACTTTGCGTTTGATACTGATATTAAATTATTTATATTAGCTAACTGAATTACCTAGTACATTTAAATATTTTTAAGGTAACCCTATACAAAAATATGACTTTCTAAGTCGCTTTTCATTTCAATATAATTTAATATATCTTTCGAATGTGTCGAAAAGTGTACCTGTAAGGTTCTCATGAGTTACATTGTCGAAAACATGCAAGTATTTGAATTGCATTCATTTTTTAAGTCGATTAGCAAATTACTTTTCGAACATTATTTTTGGCAGACTGGAGCTTGACGTATATCTGTATGTACATATGTATATACAAGTATAAGGACTTCAGATTTTCCTTCATCAACTTAGAAACGAAATGGTTTTGGGGTCAAAAATAAGCTCTTAACCTGAACTCATTTTTCCACTATTTGCCTATCTCAGTTGAAGCACCAATTTCCTCATTGATTTCAGCTTAAACGATGTTTGGTCATCATCCATTCATGACTTAGTGAAAATAACAAAAAGCGAAGAAAAAAGCACGAAACGAAATCCAAAAAATCATATAGCTTATTCGTGCTAAATGAGGGTGCGTAAATTTGCAAAACTATAGCCAATGTAGTCCAAATGCATGTATGTGTGTGTATGTGGTCACACGCATTTGTGTTACTTTTCGCAAGCGTGTCAATACTCACTTGCCGTACGTGCTTATATGCGTTAGCATTTGATTTTTATCGTTTATTATTTCTCCTCTTTTCCTCTACACACTTTTACGCCATGCTCTTTGATTCATTCTAGTTGATCGCCTGCTATTTATGCATTACTGTTATGGCTGCTATTTCTATTACTATGTACAATTGGTATTGGTATTGGTTGCACTACGAGTATTAGTATTGATGTCGTTATGAGCAACAAACACATAAACTGCCTAAAATGCCAAAATAAAAATAGCAACAACAACTGGGCAGAGCATAAAAATAGTGCCATTTAACGTTTAGCAGCACTCTGAGCGGCAATAACAAAAAGCTTTGCTATGTTCGTAGTAATAATAACTTCAAACTATGCATGGGTGTGTGCATGTATGCATATGTATATGAATGTACGCGTACAACAACCACACCAACAGCAGCCAACCAATAAACCACGAGCAGGGCAAGTGTGGCTGAGCATCGTTGTGACTGTAATATTGTATTACTACTAAAGCTATTATAATTTTATTTTTTACTGTCATGCAATCAAGCAACAACAACATTCGGCAACCACCACGGCAAGCTAAGTAGCAGTAAAAACTATAGCAATAGCAAAAACAACATAAAGAGAAATAGAAACAGAAAGAGAAACAGAAATAGCGACAACCACACGAAATTTAACGGCTAGTCAACGCGGCAACCGATGTGGTATGCATCAAAAATTGGTCGCGTTTATATGGCTAACTAAATAAACCCAGCAAGCATAACTTTTGATGAATTTAAAAAATATACAAGTTTTCAAGTAATTCTGGAGATAATTAAATAAACTACTCGTACATGCAAAGCAATACAATTTCAAGTAAATATACATATAATAATTTTATCTTTGATCTCAACATTTAGTCGAATCCTAGTATCCATTGTTTATATATAAATATTTATCTATATAAAGGGTGATTTTTTAGCTATTATCTTTTTAAACAGTTGGTTTAAACAGCTGACGCACGTTTCATGTTTTGTTTCACTGTCTAACATCTTCAGTTTGATCTATAATTTAACCATGAATCGTCTTACAAACGAACAACGCTTTCAAATCATTGAATTTTATTATAAAAACGCGTGTTCTGTTAAGAAAGTATATCGCGCGCTTCTTTCATTTTATGGTCAGTTTAATCGACCCACTGAAGCGGCTATTCGAGCTATTGTGACTAAATTTAGAACCAAATTTACATTATTGGACATCAAATCACCAACACGCTTACGTAGAGTGCGAACTGAAGAAAATATCGCGGCTGTATCGGCCAGTGTTAATGATGAACATCAATTATCGATTCGTCGCCGTTCGCAGCAATTGGGCCTCTGTTACTCAACAACGTGGAAAATTTTGCGAAAGGATTTAGGTGTGAAGCCTTTCAAAATACAGCTGGTGCAAAAATTGAAGCCGAACGACCTACCGCAACGCTGAATTTTTGGTGAATGGGTTCTTGGAAAGTTGGCCGAAGATCCACTTCTTTATCGAAAAATTGTGTTCGGCGACGAAGCTCATTTTTGGATCAATGGGTACGTAAATAAGGAGAATTGTCGATTTTGGAGTGAAGATCAGTCAGAAGAGTTGCAAAAGCTACCAATATATCCAGAAAAGGTCACAGTTTGGTGCGGTTTATGGGCTGGAGGTATCATTGGACCGTACTTCTTCAAAGATGCTGCGAATCGTAACATAACTGTGAATGGTGAGCGCTACCGTGAAATGATATCCAAATTTTTTTGCCCAAACTGCAAGTGCTTGACTTGCATGGCATATGGTTTCAGCAAGACGGTGCTACATCCCACACAGCACGCGTAACAATGAACTTGTTGAGAGGCGAGTTCGGTGAACATTTTATTTCACGTTCGGGACCTGTCAATTGGCCACCCAGATCGTGCGATATAACGCCTTTAGATTATTTTTTGTGGAGCTATGTTAAAGCTCATGTCTATTCAGACAAGCCTGCTTCAATTAGCGCATTGGAAGACAACATTAAAGCATTTATATGTGAAATACCGGCCGAAACATTTGAAAGAGTATGCCAAAATTAGACTAAGCGGATGAACCATTTGAAGCGCAGTCGCGGTCAACATTTGCATGAAATAATCTTCAAACATTAAATTATATGGACTGTACTATCGATTTAATTTAACGTGTGTTTTTTTGAAAAACTTTCCTATAGCTCTTAAAAAATCACCCTTCATATATGCATACATATTTTTAATTTACTGACACAGTCTGTACAAAATAACAAATTTTTCCATTTTTTCTTTTTTATTAATTTTTTAAGAACTCTATCTCTTAACGCTTAATTTCTTTACCGCCTGTCAGATGCAGCAAATTGCACTTTTGTATGCCATTTCAATTGTCAAGCCATAAAAGCCATACTTCCACCAACAAACCTTCTGAATTATGAAGCTCAAATATATAAACCCGCAAAGGAGTCCACCGAAAAATTCAAGTAACACTTCCCAAAGTTAACAAACACATACTCGCATCTTCTTTTCAAGCTATTTGACCATTCTAGTATATATTACTGAAAGCTAAACAAGAGAGGAATTCTGGTACACCTACATTTTCGGCCTTAGAAAGCGTGGCAGATCAAAAAATTAGCAGCCTATTTCACAAGTGGGTTTTCGTTTCTCTTGCTGCCTTTCAGTCAGTTCATGCGGCTCCCATCTTCCGACCTTTAAAATCATGCCCATGTCTTTCAAACGTTTGGAAATGGTTTCATTGGGTCACTCCCAACTGCTCTGCCATCATTTCTTGCGTTTGACCATCATCTTCATCCAACAGTGCTTGCAATTCGGCGTTCTCAAACTTTTTCGATGGCCGGTCATGGTCCACGTTCTTCACGCTAAAATCACCACTTCGGAATTTTTCAAACAACCTGAAGCACTGTGCTCTACTTAGAGCATGTCCACGAAAAGCTTCTATAAGCTTGATGAGCTAGAGAAGCGTTTTTCTTCAATTAGTAACAGAAAATCAACGATGTCCGCAAATCGTAGTTTGAAGGCACGAAATTCGACATTTTTAAGAGCGACAAAAATGCATTGTTGTATGAAACGTAACAAACAATGAACTGAATATTGTTGACAGATGACAGACGAAAAAAAACAAGACATTTGGGAAGGTTTAAAAATGCTCATAGATATCTACCTTTGTTTTGTTTTTGATAATATTTTCAATGTTTTACTAATAGTCCGGGAGCCAGGGGTCATTTTGACCTCATCATTTCATGCCGACTGATTTTAATACTGAAGGCAGACGCTGCCGAGATGTATGAACGCAATTATACATTCTTGCTTCGGCTGACGGTCTTTCCACCGCTATAAACGCAGCTGACCATCATTATTATATTTTCATATGTGTCCAAAGTTATGTAAGAAAATTTCAATCGGCATAAAGTTTTACTTTTTACTTTATTTTACAAGTTCGTCTGTTCAGCTGACGTATTTTCCGCTCTCTACGGCGCAGCTGACTATTTTTTTATTATACTAAATGACAACAATACACACAAAAAATTTCAGCCGGTATTAAATGAGTTGGTAGAAATTTTTTTTCGACACGTTTCGTGCCCTCTTACAATCACACCCACCGCGGGTGCGTCAGCTGACGTTCACTTTCGTTATTCATGAAAGCTAAATCACAAGTATAGTCAAGAATTTAACGGTATAAAAACGCAGTCCATATAAAGTTCCATTTCCCGGCCTACGCTTTTTCCAAAAAAGTGAAAAAATTGTTAAAATTTATGTTAGAGTCAAATAAAATGTTAAGATATTCACAGTAAAATTTCACGCGAAATATTTTCGTAGAACATTTTAGCCATTAACTCCCACTTAAAAGATCAGGAAATAGCTAAAAACTAAATTTGGAAAGTCGTTGAAGAACTAAAATGCTCTAGAAAACTCCTCTTCGGAAAATTTCACCCGCGGGTTTCTTAGGCGCACGAGATAGTATATTTTAAGAAAATATTAACAAAGTCTGGGCTGATTTTAGTTGTCACAAAAAGTGTCGCACACTGATATTATGGCAAATGAAAAAATCTATACTTTTGAGGAATTATTTCCAGTGTCACAAAGCACAATTAGAAAGAAACAGTTTTAACATACGAGGGGAAATCAGTAAAGCTATAAAAGTCAATAAGGGTCAATAAGTCTACAAATTCTTTTATTTGAAGAACTTCACGAAATCGTTCGAATCGTTAGTCGAAATGTGTCCATGAAAAAAATATGAAACGTATTTTTTTTTAAATAAATTGTGGCTTGGTTCGTTTAAGTGGTGATTCTTCCAGAATCCAATTAGCGCTTCCGCACCATTTTGTTGCCACATCCTCGTTAACAACTTGTTTAACAGTTATTTACAGCATGACTATATCCATTCTGTGCGGTTCAGGAACCTTATCAGGTAGTTGACATCTAAGCCAGACAGTTACTCGAGACTCTCGAACAGGGGTTTACCCAGGGTTAACATTCTGTCCTTCCATAGGGCAGGGCATTCGCAGAGGAAATGGAAGATTGTTTCCTTTTTTCCGGTTATTTACAACTGTGGCAGTGCGCATTGTGAGGGATGCCCATTTTGGCTGCTTGTTCTCCCACAGACCAAAAGCCAGTTATGACTGCCGTTAGTCTCCAGGCATCCCGTCGTTTCATGTTTATCAATTGCTCAAGGTTATAGGTGGTCCATAACGTTCTGCTAATTTTCCATTTCGTCTGGTCTCTTCATCTACAATCTGCGATTCGGAGGTATTTTAGGGAAATTGCATTCTTGACTGCACCTAATGGTGTAAATACCGATTCTGCAAGAACGCTATTCATGGCAGATCCCCCTCTTGCCAGTTCATCGGCGTTTTCGTTACCTTCTATGTTCCGATGTCCCGAGACCCAAATTAAGGTAACTTTATGGTTTTCGCTCAAGGTGGTAAGGCTAGTCCTGCTTTGTTCCACCACTTTAGAGGTTGTTGTAGCCAAACCCAGTGGCTGGATTGTGGCTTACGTATTTCAATTTTCAGTGGCTTATGTTCAATCAGCAGTGTTTTCTAAAAAAAATACCATGCGACCAAAATCAACTCATTCCGTTATCTAGGAAAAATGGCATATGCACGCGAAGCTCATGAGCTAAATTATTTGCATATTCCACTTACTCTGTAATATTAATATGAATATCAAATGAAAGAGAATATGTTCAGGTTTTCGAAAAAATTCAATACTCTATCGCAAGATTTATAATTTTTGCAAATGGTGTCGTACGTCAAACATACTTGACACTTTTGAATTAGACGGCAAACAGACAAGCAATGCAACGCGTAAAGGTCAAAATAAAGACCTTCATTAGTCAAGCTCACTTTTGTTTATTTTGTAAAAAGTTATTCAAAATCACGATTGGTCATTAATTTTGCGCCACCTTGTAGTATCCATTGCGCATACCTTATTTCATAGGAAGGGAGTTCAACTATGTTTCTATGTCTACATATGAAATTTTTCTGTATAACTTTTACTATTGCACGGTGTAATAATTTTTAAATTCCTAAAACGAATTCCCGCAAGTTTGCCCGATGATAGTTTTTGGTTCACCAGCTGAATGCCGATTATAAAGCCATAGTCGGTCAGCGCTCGGTTACCAAATATGGGTTAACACACCTAATTGTTGGCTCGAATGATTTGTTGGCCGTTTGAGTTTGAAGAAATGGTTATTCGAAAGTTTTAATTTTTTGTTTGTTTTGATATTCGTTGAAATTGTTGGCTGCTCGTCGATTCAAAGCCAAATTCCAAATTCCGGCATGCTTATTATTGTCCGCAAATGCTTATACTGCACATATTTATGTAAATGAGCACACACACACACATACGAAATGCAAACCTCAAGTGCAAAATTACAAAACCACAAATACAAAAACATGCACACATAGCTATGTATGTGTGCGCAAGCAGGCAAGTATGGTTGTGTGTCACAAATGTTGATAAGCTATTTGACCGGCTGCGGGCATTTACACAAATCCTAAATAATGAAATAAAATCAACAACAACACATAGTCGAACTGATGTACACACGCACACAGACACACATGCATATAAGTGTGTTTAGGAATCAAGCAAATAATAGCAATTCCAACACATGCGAGTAGACATACATACGTAGGCGTCAAGCCAATAAACAACCGTCACGTAAATGCATGTACGCTTGCATACTTATTGGCGCAGAGGCTGGCACTCGTTGAGCGGCTGTCACAAACAAATAAATAAACTGAAGCCCCCTATACAAATACACTTATCAGTAATGGCAGCAAATACGCTTACACATACCAGCCTACGTAATCCGATATGGACATACTTATATTTTACTCAAACATGCAAGTGGTTACCCTGTAGTAAAAATAGGAACAGTGTAATACTTACAATATTATTAACGAAAATCTGGAATCTATTACAAAAGGCAAATATTGACAACATTTTCGAAACACGCTTTTATCCATCTGGCCCCCTTGGCTGAATTTGTTTCGCTGTAGCTCCTCACGCCAACCCCATTTTTCAAAACCCTATTGAAAGTTTCTGCTTATGTCCTAAAATTGGGTTAAAAAGTTTTTTATCTTGAGGGTCTTTATCTTTTCTAGGTCACCCATTTAGAGCCCATTGTGGTTAGTTTCATTACGTGAAGGGTGTTAAAGCCACGAAAGTGTTAAGATTCCACAAAATGTGGGGTCTGCATAGAGCCTTTTCAGACAAGAGTTATGCTGCAGAACTATTAAGAAGATGGTAGGAATCCCAATATGCCGGCCATTAACGCAAGTCAAAACGAAAAAAGCAACGAAACAGGTTCTTGGGTTCTTCTCATTGGGTCTTTAAGTCACCTTTAGAAAGTAGAGTATCGAAGAGGAAATCTTACGTTACCATACATATATTGTAGGGCGCAGCTTCACAGATCGACCATCGACTCCAACCAGAACATGAATAATTACACCCTCCAAAGTGCTAAACTCTCTAAACATACTAAGATTAGAGTGATTCTCTACATTTTTTTATTTTTTATTTTACGGTTCAAAGTACTTCGTTCCTTGATAGCTTAAGATATGTTGACGTAAATGATCTAATGAAGTAAGTATTCGATGCGGTACCAGCTGGTGGTAGCAGAGGAAGAGGAAGGCCTCCTCTCCGTTGGAAAGATTAGGTGGAGAAGGACTTGGCTTCACTTGGTGTGTCCAATTGGCGCCGGTTAGCACGAGAAAGAAACGACTGGCGCGCTTTGTTAAACTCGGCCAAAATCGCGTAAGAGGTTATAGCGCCAATTAAGAAGAAGAAGAAGAAGTAAATGATCTAATAGTTTGTAGTACGAGTATAAAAAAAATAAAAAATAGTTATTGTAATTGGCGCGTAAACTTCTGGGAGGTGTGTGGCCAAGCTCTTCCTCCTCTTTGTGGTGTGCGTTTTGATGTTGTTCCACAAATGGGCGTACAATTTTAAACTAACTTCGAATGGCAAATTGTTCTTTAATAGCGGGTACTCGATACAAAATTATTAAATTTTAATTTGTTTTATTCCATAGGGACTCAACAAGGCCAAGCCGTCTAAGTTGGTGTTGTTTTTGCGTTATCTCACGTGATATCGAGGTCGAAGGTCGATCTTCGCCAGTTAGTTTTGGGTCGACCCCGCGCTCTACTTCCTTAGGGATCCCAGTCTAGGACCATTCGGGTTTAGTGATCTAAAGCGCTTCAGAGAGTGTGGCCTATCCATCATTATTTTGATAATCTGTCAATTTGTGAGTAAATTCGTGTGTAAGAACGCCATACTTGCTTTACTTAGTCTGCAGTTGGCATCTTGTGAGTTCGTCTGCATTGCATGGATATGCTCAGACACAGACATAGAGAAATTTGTCCGCTGAGAAATACAACAAGTTTCTGGCAACATCATACATCCGTTACAGCTATCAAATTTGGTGGGTATCCTGATGGGAAATTGTCCGTTAGGTGTCCATTCGGTGAAAGTTGGGATTGCTTCAAGTCCTTTCTGCAGAGGATGTCTGAAGAATGAGGTGGAATCATATCAGCACCTTCTTCTCAGCTGACTTTTTCTCGTCAGGCAAAGGTTTAGATATCTGGGCTCTTATTTTTTTGCTAAGCCTACATGTAATTCGCCACTGTTGGTCGTCATCCTCTAAACCAAAGCCCCATTTCCCTTTCGCCACTTGTTTGATTTTTCTTCTGTTCCCTTTTCTGACTATGTCACTACAGTAATGATAGGCAGTTTTCGGGGCCTTTAAAACCCCCACAAATAAAAAGTAGAATGGTTTAAGCCACAGCACTGAGTCGACCGATTAGCCCTGCTTGATTACAAAGTGGTGCAGTACAATAGTCAAACAATAAGAGTATTTAGCTCCACCTTATCAAAATTTTGTTCACACTGGGTTGAAGCTAAAACTGTTTGCACTTAGTTCACCTGATATATTATGTACAAATATAATTAAAACGACATTACTGTCTTCAGAGACCTGTAACAAAATTTAACGAGACTTTTCTTGATAGAATATTTAACCAACTAACTGCTATCTGGTGGGTCCTTTTGGCACTGGGTTTAAATAACTCTCAAAAATAACCCGGCAAAATTTAGTCAGAAAGGTCAATTAAATATTTGAAGCTTAACATTTTACTAAGGGTATTTGAGTGTTTGACCACTGAAAGTGTTTTCGAGATAGAATCTTAATTTCCTCAGCCAGTGGCATCGCCTAGAAAAAGACCTATGAACAGTTCAAAGCTCTCACTTGGAGCCAAGCGTAGACTGCTGGCACTAAAATGTGTGCGCGGCTCAGTGCTAAACTGGAGATAATCCGATTTACTCTGGGGTATATTTGTGAGAATGTGTGTGTGTGCTTAACATACAAGCATGTAATAATAATGTTAGTCAACGCCTATAGTGTTGATGTCTAAATGCTTGACGTGCTCTCGGTTCATCGTCACACCCCCGCCATTGTGCTACTCTGCCTCTCTTTCTACCCTCTCTTCCTCCTCTCCCACTTGCTCGATTACTTTTCAAGCAACTCTCTACGCACGTTTAATTTACGCCAGGACTATTATCTTCGTCACACTTAAACTCACTTTGTTCACATAACCAATATCAATAGGTTTATCCTACACACCCGCTTAATTTGCCTTCTCGACCCGCACAACCGACACTACTCGCCCAATCACAACCCCAGCCCCAGCTTCAACTCACATTCAAGCACATCCGCCCATCAATCGGTGCGTCAAGCCATCTTACGTTTATGATGGCAAATTGTTTATACGTGTCAGTCAGTCAGCCAGCCCGTCAGCCACTTAGCTAGTGTGTAATGTATGTGTATGGATGTGCATGTGTTTGCAGTGAAACGACTTCGTGCCCACCGCTCTACACGGCGTATGAGTGTTTTATATTAGTACACGCTTAGTTTGATTGCTTGTTGTTCATTTTGCTGGTTTGTTTATTTGTTGTGTTTGATTTGATTGCTTTGCTTTGCTCTACAGTGCTGTGCTGTACTGTTGCTCATGTGGTTGTTGGCTTTGTTGGTATTTTGATTCAGCTGGTTGTGCTTTTGACGGCTGCTGAATGCCACAACAACCACAGTTTATTTTAACACATGCTTGCACGCACACAAAAGCACGCGTGCGAATGTTCTCCAGCCATAGTAAAAAAAGTGTAAAGTTTGCATATACATATGTATGTACCTATGTAGATATTTCTATTACAGTGCACATGTTTGATGGATATGTATGTGTAAGTACTTAGCGAAACCGAAATTTCAATTTTCACTTTGAAGTTTTTCTGCTTATATTTTACCCCTTTGTACTGATACGACTTTTTCACGACGCTTCTAACTAAATACTTCATTTTGTACTGTTGTTGTTCCTTTAGCAATGTGATATACATCTCTGAAATTTATAAAACCAATGAGGATGTGAGAAAAATGTCATAGGTCAATCGAGGATTATACAATTATACCATATCGGCCATGCACAGGTTCGAATCGCCGTGCACGAAATACTAGTTGATAGAAAAGGTTTGTTCCAAATGGCAGTCGACCCCCGGCAATCAATGGTAAACTTGCGAGTTTAATGCTACCATCAGAAAGCTCATAGAGCTTATAAAAAAAACTATGTGCCGATCCCAGGCGGCGTAAAACTGTAAGCTTGTACATAATTGGTGCTTATTTGGTGTTTGGCCCTTCCTCCCATTTGAGGAGTGCGTCTTGATATTTTTCCGCAAATAAAGAACCTTCAATTTTAAGTCGACTCCGAATGGTCCGATGCTGTTTTATGAGGTGCTTTTTCATGGCAGAAGTATACTCGGAGGCTTGCCATTCCCTGTCGAGATGCGACTGACATGCAGAAAAAACTTTCTCTATTAATTACTGTTTCCTGTCCGGGGTTTCGAACCCGTTCTTTTCCAAATGGTAGTTCTCTATACACCCTATCCAAAATTTCACGCTTTTCAAACTTATGAACAAGTATTGGTGGAACCTTCCTCTTTCGCCGATATCTACAAAGAGAAGGTATCGTCTATAAGTAGATGGTAACTCGGAGATTGTCGAGCTAGATCCTACTATTCCTAGTTTTCAAGCACGTATGCGGAGTACAAAGAAGGCTGTATGATAGATGGTAGTGAATATCACTGCGACTTTTCTCTTTTCATATCACTCACAGAATGAATTTAAGAGTCGGTGCAGCTACCTTGCTAACTTCCATCTCTTGGAGGCTTCATTGTCAGAAGAGCTAACATTCATTTATTCTGCTCATTTTCCACCTTCAGACTACAAAAGCTGTCTCTTGCCGCAACTGCAAGGTTCCTGGTAGGCTGCTGGCCGTTTTATAATATATATGTAGAAGAGTCGTCGACTGCGCTGCCCTCTCAAGGCTAAGATTTAGTCATCTTTGACTCTCATTTCTTCGCTACTCCAGCGAATATAGGGGGTTGAGATATTACCCTGCTAATGAATTTCTTCTGGAGTTAACAGAACCGTAAATGGTCATATGTAGGCTTCTTACGGTCTTACTGGCAGAATTCATAGCTATGCCTGAAAATGGTCGGCGTCGAGGTACCTGGAGTAGCAAATACAGGAACCAGGGTATAAGAGGATAAAGTAAATGTAATGGAGCATTGTCGGAAAGATAATGACGAAAGTTAGAGAACAGCTAAACTTTCATGCGAAGATGCTACTACATATATAAATCCTCCCATATGAGGGCTCTGTAGAAACCCCATTTGCCCTGATTAACACAAATAGGGATAGAGAAAGTGCTATGATAGAATAAGGAAAAATATTGCGGAAGATCTTTCGTGAAAGAGTAAGGGAAGATTTCGAGAAGAGCAGAAGTTACGGCAGGTCAAGAAAGGGCCTTAATCTTGCTTCTCATTACGAACACTCGCCGATTCAGGTCCTGCTGAGCATTTTCAAGAATGGGTTAGGACGATTCATTGAAAAAAGCATGCTTTTAAAAGTTTATTTTGGTGATACAGACAGTTTTAGTTTATTCAGCCATAAAATTATTTCCATAAAATAAAGTCACAACTAGACTTTATTTTCCTAAATTTTCAGTGCAAATTATTGAGGAAACGATAGAGAACATCCCGGCTCCCTTAAAAAAATGGTTTTGTGGTGAATTATTAATTCGTAACAGAATTATGTGAAACAAAAATAAAAGCTTTCGTTAAAGAAGATATTTCTCGAGGTATCCCTGGCAGGATTTTTTTTTTGGTTTTTCATTTTCCGGAAAACCAATTTTTTATTGTAAAAAAGTAAAAGCAAAAACAAAAGCTCAGGAATCCCTGGCGAATTATATGAAAAAGTACTGTGGAAAATTCTAAAAAAAACCTAAACAAGTTGTAATTGCCTTATCCCCCTTTCAATGTTAAGAAGAGGAGAGAGAAACCATTTAATGTTATTGCATTAACTTAAAAGCACAAAAAAAATTAAATTTGCACTTTCAAAATATCAAACTTTATAACAATCAACAAATTTGCATTAGCACTAAAATCTTCTCAAAATGACCTTTTTTACATTTTTTTGTTTACTAATACAGTTTTTTTTAACTTACAGTTTCGGAAGCTTTAAATTAAAAACAAAAAGGAACAAACACCAAACTTAAAATTTTCGTATTTTGTGTATAAAAAAGCACTAAATTTATTGTGAAGAGCAAATGGTTGGCAACACTGCACAACATGACAAACATGACGTCACGCACTCTCTGATGGGCGCAATCTTGTTTCTATCATTCATGGGCTTAGGTTAATTGGGAGCTCTTGACAGTAAATGCCAATCACACACTATAACTCATATGAGTGGAGAGCTATCGTGACTTTCTCTCTCGCTCTCTCTCTTTCTCTGAGTTGCATTTAGAGAACTTGTTGTCAAAAAATAATAAAAGAGTGGTTTTTCAGACGGGCTCCGATTTTCATGGTACGCATAATTCGTTGTAAACTGGTCCGAGCAATGCCCAACTGCTGAGAACGGCGATTTTGGGATGTCCTTAGCGACGCCTTGGTCGATTAAGATTTGTCCTCTTTGGATTAGAAAGAGCATCACCAGTCGAAAACCTTTCGTACAAACGTTTAATGGTGTTCCTAGAAGGCGCACTTTTCACATTATTTAATTTTTTATACGCACGTTGAGTTTTCACAATTGACTTCTTTTGTTGAATGTAAATTTCAACAATTTGGAAGCGCTCGCGTGGCATGTACTGTTCCATGGTAAAAATTTGCTTGGACTGACGCTTCCAACGCGGTATGTCATTAAGCGATCTGATATCTCTGTCAAAAGATACAGGGTTGCCAGATGCGTCCGTCAAATATTGGCAACCCTGTACTGTTAAGATATGTAAGGTTAGTTTTCTCCCGAAGAAAGGAGTTTCTCGCGCGTGTAACTCGGCAGCCGCCCATTGTGGAGCCATTAAAGAAAAAGATAGAGGAAAAAGAAAAAACAAGCGCGCTATCCTTCTAATTTTTCGTGAAAACACAGAAGCGTGTTAAAAAAATATTGCAGTTCATAATTAATTGGCTAATAACTAAACGTAACGCATGCAGTTAATTACCCTTATACCCGCTAATCTCGTTAAGGATATATTTTATCACACACACAAAGCCTAATAACACTTACTCAGCCACATGTGTGAGTACTCACATACTTGCATATGCATACCATCCTGATTTCAGTGTCTATTGCTCTTTTATTGGCAATGTTTTCACGCCAATTAAATGAATCACATTTCCTTTGCAAACCCACTAACTCAAGTCCGAATAATATAAATTATTGTAATGCGATAGTTATAGGCTATTGACACATGTGTTACTCGTGTGCTTCAAAGCTATAATGCAAATCAAATTACTTATGTAGTAAATTCGTATGTATGTATATAATGAATGTGTTAAAATAATTACGAATGCTCACGCTATGGCGCGTTCACTCCGAGTTATGGTGAAACGATAATAAATACAAATAAATAGTAGCTGATTAAGTAAAAGGTTTATTGTTGATGTTACGCACGATTTCCACGCCAACACTTATTTCATTACTTGCACACCTATACACATACTATGTGTTTTTTTTTTTTTTTGTTTTTTTTTTTTTTTTTTTTGTTACGATTTATACTCGTATACATATGGTACACTGAGCAAAATTACAGATCCTGCTGTGTGTCCATGCCGTCCATGCGGCATTTATGTACAGGTGGTTGAGTAAGTGTTGCTGTTAAGATAAGATAAGAGAGGACGTAGCTACTAGTCTAACTTTCTTTTGTTATGTTGGTAGTCTTTTCATGAACTCTTCAATCTGTCAATTCATTCCACAATGGCAAAAATAATGTATCGTCCAGATGAATGGTTGAAATGCCACAAACAAGTAATTTTAACATCTTGCAGCGGTTCTCTCCATGCACAATCCATATATTTTCAGTGTTATTTACCTCTCCGCTGGGTGTGAAATCTCATGATCAGGGGATTCGATTTTCAAAGCGTTATGTTTAAAATGAAATCTAACAATTTTTGCGTGAGCTTTGGGTATGCACCACTCCATGGTTAAAAGTGCACTGCACAGAGATTTTTAAAATGCTATAGAAGAATAAAATCGAGCAACAACTGTCGAAATTATTCATAGATATCAAGTTTCAAGAATGGATAGCATATACCCTAAGTGAAGGTCGAATAGCGCTGTAAACTTTGCTGGGAATCGGATGACCTCTATTGTCTTAACTAAATGTAAGAAAGTAAGAAAACAATTATTTATGGTTTAAAAGAGTATTTACGCAGCGCAGCTTTGACACGTTTCTAAAAATATCTCTGTCTCATGTTCAAAGGCTTCAGAAATCTGTTTTTTACTTTGCCTGTACTTTTTCCGTGCAATACTTGGCATTGCTCCAATCACATTTTTAGATTTACGTAGGGTGGCCCTAAGGGATACTTGAAGCCTCAAAACTATTGTTTACTGATATGAGATGGAGGGCGTGCTACGGTAATAGTTGATCGCAAAAGTAAAGATGAGCTTTATTATTAGTACCGATTTCTCAACTAACCTCTAACTTTACAGGCCTCTTTGTCATGGCGATAAACGAGTTCTCATTCTGCGTTTATTACACTTGCTTCGAAAACGGAGCGAACACGTCGCTTATCTCTACAAGAGAAGGCGTAGCGGAGCAGACTCTACCACATATGTACAGGGCCCGCCATCTATCGTTACGGATTTGAACTAGGTATTATTTGAAGAATGGTAACACTTAGCTGTTATCTGATTTGACAGAAAATTAGTTTTATTCTTCCGCTGAACGAAAATGGTTGTATATACGCTCACAGAACGCTGGGAAATATTGCGACATTCCTTTGAAAATCATGGTAATGTTGCAGAATGTGTACGAAAATTACGTACGGCAATGGGAAAAAGAAAAGCACGGAATGAATGTTGGAATCTTTTTGTTGGATTATTATCTTTGGGGTGCCGTCAAAGACCAGTGTTATGCCAACAAACCAGCAACAATTGATGCACTGAAGACCAACATACGCGATGTCATAGCTGAAATACAGCCGCAAACAATCGAAAATGTGTTGAAAAATTGGACCGATCGTATGGGATGGTGCATGGCTAGCCGAGGCAGCCATATGAATGAAGTTGTGTTCCATCATTAACCGGAAGGATTGTATTTTAAAATGAAAAAACAGTTTGGAAAAATATTGAGTAGTTCCTTTTTAATTCCGTTATATGGCGGACCCTTTATACGCTATTGGTCATAACAACATATATATATATTATATATATTATAATTGCCGCGTACTCCCTTTTTGGGTGTTTAACCGAGCTCCTCCTCCTATTTGTGACGTGCGTCTTGATGTTGTTCCACTAAAGGAGGTTCCTACAGTTTTAAGCCGACTCCGAACGGCAGATATTTTTTTATGCTTTTTCATGGCAGAAATACACTCGGAGGTTTACCATTGCCTGCCAAGGGACGACCGCTATTAGAAAAAACTTTTTCCTAATTTTGTCGTTTCACCAGCCTTAGCTTTTAGTCGAGCTAATGAAAGATGTAAACAAAACACAGCTCGTCGCATCTCAAACAAAGGAATGCGAATCGGGTTCTTTATGAAAATGGAAGATATATCTACTCTCACTGGAAATAAATAGAAGCTACACAACTCGGAGTTCGCTAAAACTCATTATCCTGAATATATTGGCAAGTCCTCTAACCAAACACATCACAACTAGTGCAGCAACGTAAGTCATGGTACAATTATTTTAAGGAGTTTAAAGCTGTTATTATACTCTGAGAATCGGATCGCACTAGAGTGTGCGGGCAATGAAGCATAATCCTAATTAGCCGGTGCGGACTCGATCACAAAAGGTCTAGCTAGGGTTTTGCTTTTTGTAGCAACATAAACATTCGCCATATGTAATGGTACATGTAATGTCGCTGGAGAGACAGTTCTTGACCGGATATAAAGCCGGGTCATTCTAGTAACGTAGAACCGACTGTGGAGGGAACAACTCTATGGTAGCTAGCTATTTGCTTTCTCTGAACAAATGGAGCTGCAGACGACTTGTGAGACTGCGAACGGCTTGCCAGTACAGTTCCATTGCTTGAATGTAATCGGTATATATGATATGGTCGCATAATTCAAATTGATGAGTGGGCAGTGTGCGTTGCTCCAGCCCACAAAGTTTTGTCAGTCCTAGACCTTATTATACTTTGATGGTATAATTTTTACATTAAGCTAAGAGTTAATAGTTTAAGAAGAGTAGGGGAACGAAAATCTCGATAGAATTATCTGAGCTGCTAGGTGCGCTCGCTTACGGTTTTATATTATATATTTGAGCTTATCAACCCGAAAGTTTTGTATTGCACAACCGGGTGGTGTGGCTAAACATCTTTTCATAAACCATTTGAGGCTCGGGATAGTCTTGGAAAGAGAAGCTTATGGCAATTTTTGATTTTCAAGAAAGAATTATATCATTTTGTGTGTTTTATTCTAAAGCTTAAAAAATATTTAAAACAACTGAAAATATTTCACCTAAAAAACTCAATACCATAATTTTAAACATTAAATAAGTCCTAAAACTTTTGAATTTTTTCCAAAATTTTTTCAGTTTACCACTAATTATACTTA
>JAYXIM010032789.1:0-21929 GCA_037575425.1 Anastrepha fraterculus
ATTTGCCTATATTAATAAATCAATAAGCTGTGCTGATGTTTACGAAATTCCAGATTTATGCATTTCACATAAAATGTTGTAGCGACTGCCATGGCGTATGAGTGGTAATTGGATTATAAAGGGTTTTCCAATAAGAGGTGTTATTTTGATATTCAAAGAATGATTTCGTTGCTTGTGTGGCGCGCAGCGCCGTCTTGTTGAGAATGAAAGTTGTCCAGATCAATACCCTCCAATTCCGATAAGCGCAATCCATGCACCGTAACTGTTGCCCCAGCTTGATTTTCGAAAAAGTAAGATCCAATGCTCCGGTGGACCATAAACCATAAACCAAACAGTCACAAGTTGAAGATAGAGAGGCTTTTCAACAATAACTCTTGGATTTTCTGAGCCCCAGATCTGACAATTTTGCTTGTTGACGAAGCCGCCGAGGTGGAAATGGGCCCATCACTCAAGATGATTTTTCGATGGAATACCGGCTCATCAGCAAAGACGCGACGTTGTTGAAGATCGGGCGGCTTGAGTTCTTGTGTTAACTGGACTTTATAAGCCTTAACACCCAAATCTTTATGCAAAATACGGTGTAATGACGTATGTGGAATGCCTAATTCCAAGGAACAACGAGGAATGGACAAACCTGGATTTTCTTCAACACTTTCGGCTACAACAGCAATATTTTCGATTTTCGGCTGTTCTTGAGCGACGTGCACGGGTTTTATTCTTCACATCACTATCTTTTCTCAACAGCTCGAATTTTTTCACCAATTTCTGTATTGCGGTCCGAAAAGGTGCTTCTCGATGACCCAAATATGTTCGAGTTTTACGAACCGTCTCTGCCAAATTTTCACCATTTTTATAGTGAGTTTTAATAATTTCAGTGCATTGTTTAAGCGTGTGTCGTTCCATTTTTATTAATGGCGTAGTTGCTACTTGTCAAATGTCAAAAAATGACAGCTTCATAAGTGGAATCTATCGAAATAGCGGGCTATTCAAAATAACACCTGTTGTTGGAAAACCCTTTATTTGGCATGAAATCAATTGCACACACACACACAAGGTGGCGAAAAATTAATCATCTAATATGGTTTTTGAAATTAAAATAAATTAAAAAAAATTAAATTAAATTAATAAAAAATATATTAAAAAAAAAAATTAAAAAAAAGTATTGTGAGTGAAGAAAATCTTTCTTTCGAGCTTTACGCGCTCCATCGCTTGCCTGCTGGTATACTGCAGCTGTCACCTTGTATGCCGCTACATGCCTGGATAAATTCAATTTGCAAAAAAAATTGTGAATTTCTTCAATTCACATAAATTTCACCGCAAATAGGCCAGATCAATCAGTTATGCACATTATTTGATGAAATTTGTTTGCGTTAATGGAAAACTAATAGTTTTATTACTGTATGCAAGTGTATGTGCTAATGTATGAGTGTGTTCGTGCATTTGCAGGGTAAGCATTGATGTGTTAACATAAATTTGGAGCACAGATTTTAAATTAAAATCTGAAATGTTGAAATGCAGAATGTATGGAATCTAATTTGCTAATCAATTTGCTGAAAAATGCAAAGCAATGAGTGAAAAGCGGTGTTTCCTTTATATGCTATAGAAAAGTATCTATTATAAGACGAATTTAAAATCCGGCTGTCGAAACTACTAAAGAAACAACAAATTTTTGTTTCAAGGGTTCAGCGTGGACATCATCCATCCTCCGCAATGGTTTGGTGGCGAGTGCTGTGAGAAGGCGTTACATCTCTCCATTTCTGCGAAAAAGAGGTTAAGACCGGGCCAAAGGTGTACCAGGAGGATGTCTTAGAAAGCATGGCGAAGCAGTTGAGCAATACTCTCTACAATGGAGAGCAAGATTCCGCTCCAGCCTATAAATGTGGGCTTTTGGAAGTCACAGAAATTTGGAGAATCTCAAACAATCTTTGGTTCGCGAAGCGGCGTTAACATCCATAGAAACGTACCTGGCGAATAATTGAATGGATTAATCGTTTGACGGCCGCCGTAGCCGAATGGGTTGGTGCGTGATTACCATTCGGAATTCACAGAGAGAACGTTGGTTCGAGTCTCGGTGAAACACCTAAATTAAGAACAACATTTTTCTGATAGCGGTCGCCCCTCGGCAGGTAATGGCAAACCTCCGAGTGTATTTCTGCCATGAAAAAGCTCCTCATAAAAATATCTGCCATTCAGAGTCGGCTTGAAACTGTAGGTCCCTCCATTTGTGGAACAACATTGAGACGCACACCACAAATAGGAAGAGGAGCTCGGCCAAACACCCGAAAAGGGTGTACGCGCCAATTATATATATATATATATATATAATCGTTTGACGGCTTGTGTAAAAGCAAATGGTGGCTATTTCGAATGAAAATTAAGAAAACAAATTTTTCATATTTACATGATTAAATACAAATAACTCCATTACACACTAAAATTACACCGACATACGAAAGTGCTCCAAATGCAAGCTAGTGCGGCCACTTCATACGACGACGGTCCACTGGTGAAGTAATTCATGAGGGTATGCCAGTGCATTCGCGAAAGAAAGAATAAGATTCAGAATGACCCGTCTGCACATAAAATGCATAACTGGTGGAACTTTGAGAGCTAACAAATTATTCACTAAAATTATCTTAAACTGTAAAATAAAGCGTAAAATCTGAGTTCGAGCAGTGTCGGTTAAGTTTGGCATATGCAGCATCGGCTTCTTCTTGCAGTGAGACTTATCCAAATGCAATAAACTGGAGTTCAAAGAATGCAAATTGGAAGCGCATTTTGGTCTCTTTCTTCAAGTTAAAGAGGTTCTTGTAGTATGTTGTTATTTTATTATATTAAAGTTCAAATATTAGTTTGGGGAAAAAGATATCCATTACTTCCCGGTAGAAGGCGGTAGTGATCGATCTTTCGTAAAATATCAAACATTTTCAAGTTTATGCTCGTTGTCAAGGTGATATTTCACACTTTTTCCGTTCAGTTGCGAGTTACAGGGTTACTCTAATCCACAAGTGAACTTCCCAGGCTGAGAGAGGCTGTAGATGGATAAAATTGATGTTACCTGTCATGTTCGACCGACTGTCGCAGTTCCTTCTATCACTAAGTAGAGGGGACTGTGAGAGGCTGGTTGGACTGATGACGGTCCACTTTCTATGGGCAAAGTACGTGGAAAAGGCAAGCATCTCAGACAGTGCACTCTGCCCCGCATGTGGAGAGGAGGATGGTATTTATGGTGCCAATACTGTAACAGGAAATTACGTGTAAATTTGATGTTAAAGAAAATGTCGATAATGGCCAAAATGTCGATAAAATCACAAAAAAAAATCGAAGTTGACTGGTATATTAGTAGTCGTAGCAACGCCCAGTAGCCAAAGATAGGTAATAAAACAGTTTTAAAAGATTGGCGCAAAAATTGTACACAAGAATCATGGATTTCTGTTTCCCCAAACTAATATAAAGGAAAGGCAAATAAAATAAAATTACTTGGAGCTCTTTCACCCTTTTTCTGGAATTGGAAAAGATCCATATAGGTGGAAAAAGGGAGAAGAGGTTTTGGATTAGATGATTATGAGCAACAGTGATTATTAACGTTCGTATTAACCGCTTCAAACTACTGATGAATTTCACCAGGTGTGTGAAAAACCCGCAATATCCGGAGGTGTAGCGAAAAAGTGAGACCGCAGATGTCTAAATCTTTGCCCGCCAAGAGCAAGGCAGCTGAGAACAAGTTGTTGATATGATTCCACCTCGCCCTCCAGACAATTCTGCAGAAAGAACTTGAAGCCATCCTAAGCCTCACCGCATGGACCTCTATTGGACAGTAAGGATACCTACCAAATTCAAGAGTACTCCTACGCTTTCCAGGAGTAGACCACAGGTTCTCAAAGGAACCTATCCTTAAATTGAGAGCCGTGAGATAGTCATGTTGCCATATCTTTTTTCACCTATTCTATTCACCATATTATTATTATTATTTGCAAGAGATATATACAATATAACCCTTTCTTAATTAACACACTGGCTACTAGGGCCTGCAGTGCATTCACCATATTAAAATGAAAACATTTCTCCAAATATACCCTACAAAATATACTTTTCGTACAAATGTAAAACATATGCAAAAGCGTCAAAGCGATAATAAAGATAAAGCAAACAAAAGAGTTCTAAGCTATCAATAAAAAAATAAGAACACGTCAACCTGGAGATCAAACGGAGAATAACTCTTGCCAACAGGTGTTACTTGGGCTCAGTAGGCAATTGAGAAGTAGAGCTCTCTTTCTCGAAGGACCAAAACGGGAACTCTACAAAACTCATTATTCGCGTCCTAATATATGGTGCAGAAGCATGGAAGATGTCAACAGCAGATGAAAAAGTTTTGGGAGCCTTCGAGATAAAAATTATACGTAAGATCTTTGGCCCCTTCCGCGTTCGTGAGGAGTATCACGTACGGTGGAACAGCGAGCTGTATGAGCTATATAGGGACATGGACATAGTCCCAGGTCACCCGTATGCAAGAAGACGTTCCAGCAAAGTGAATTTACGACACGCTACCCCAAAAAGGAAGGCGGGGAAAAGGAAGACCACTGTTGAAAGGACCAAATGCTGCAGGACCAGTCTTCATTCGAGATTTCCAACTGGCCCCAACGAGCGCAGGACAGAAACAGTTGATGCGACATTTTGGATTCGGCGAAAACCGGCATACGATGTAGTGCCACATAAGTGAGAACAAAATTGTGAGAAGGGCGGTTTTTAAAATTCGATAAAAAAAATTGTTTTTTAACACAAATTTTTAAGAAAAAATTAAACTTTTTCCAAACACATTTTTGTTTTGATTTTATTTTATTCTGAAAAAAGAAAAAAAAAAACAATACAACATAAAAATGCTAAGAGCAACCGGTGAGACTCTACTTTAAAAAACTTTGTGCCGAAGTTTTCAATATTGAATAAATTTCTAAATTATTAAATTTTTTACGAATTTTTCATGGGCTAAAAGTGATTAAAAAAGAGCCTCATTGGCAAAAAAAAACACTTTTCGCGCTTTCAGGTCAAAATGTCTTAAGCTACTGATGTGGCAGAAAATTTTGGAGATCGAATACATTTGCAGGATGTCAAAATCCTTTGCAAAATCCTTGCAATTAGTGCAGTTTTTGTTTTGAAAAAGAAACAAAACTAACTCTCGAAGGTCTGTGCAATTAGGATTGATGATGAAATGGTTGCCCAGAGGGAGGGCACACTTGGACGAGGATCAAATTCGTTCTCTGTGACAAACATTTTAAAAATTGGTGGATTTTATTTTCCGTATTTATGTGATTTTGCCGGTTGGCGCTGATTTCTAGCCCTACTTTTGATATTTTTAACCTTCGGTAGACACTTTTTTTTTTTGCCGTAAACGACACACTGGAGTAAGTTTCACCCCAATTCATAGACTTTTATCCACAAACAGAGTTAACATTTTTATTTAAATAAAATAAAATAATAAGATTTTAAATGAATTGGTTAATTTAGTTTATTTAAGGATATCAGATAGACATCAGAAGCTTCAGATATCATAAAGACATCAATATTTTTCGAATTGAGTATAATCTCCAACGCATTTATGTCCATATAAGCAAAGTTTCAACTTTGTACAACATTTTTCCAAAAATTTCAAAATTTCATGAAAACTTTCAACTTTTTTAACAGAATTTCTAGAATTTTTCCGGGTATGCAATTTTTTTATCATACATAGGCTTTGCTTTCTAAAGAAAAAAACGTATATCGGAAAATTATATTGAGCTCAGAAAACTATACAGACTATTTATTTATAGAAAACGGGAATATAGCAAATTCATAAAAATTCGTTAGTGAATTATTAGTCGATTAGTTAGTTGTAAGATATGACGTGTCGAGGTCAGCATGCAAATAGGCGACACGGCCTTAGTGACCCAAAAAGTAGTGAAATCCTTAAGTATTCAGCTTGACTTCAGGTTAACTTTCTGGGTCCACTTACGGCATGCGGCTACCAAAGCAGCAAAGGACACGGGCATGCTAAGTAGATTAATGGCAAACATCGGTGGGCTAACAGAGAGCAAAAGAAAGCTAATTGTGGCGGCCACAAGCTCAATTCTCTTCTACGTCAGCGAAGTGTGGGGAATTGTGCTAAACTGCAAAGCCAAGCGCAAAGCACTCTAAGCTCTGTAACGAACAGCGGCACTCAGAGTTGCCTCAGTCTACTGCACTGTCTCAGGCGCAGCAATTTTCGTGATCAGCGGGCAGATATCCGTCGACCTCATAGTCCGGGAACGAATGGATGCATGGGACTCTAAGAAGAAACACGTCACCACTAGCTTCTCACAGCGGAAATGCCAAACCATGCTGCGGTGGTAAAATTCGATGGGGCACTGAACCGAGTGGCAGATGGACGGCGAAACGTATTCCATCAATTGACAAATTGGGTCCAAAGGAACTTCGAGGAAGTGAAATGAGTTAAGAAGTAGACTCAGTTGCTCCCGGGCCTTCTTCCAGATACTTCCGGAGATACCTATACCGCATTGGCAAGGTAACCGATTCCATGGGCATATACCTACTGTGAAGAGTTGAGCGATGACGCTGAACACACGTTTTTTAGTTGTAGCAGATGGCTCGCGGAAAGAAAAGCTCTGAGGGAGCAGATTGGCGACATCGCACCGAGCAACACAATCAGCAAAATGCTCGAACGTGAGGACAACCGGAAGGCGGTATAGAAATACATCGAGAACGTACTACGAAAAAAAAGATTGACCTCAACAACGTGCAACAAAGCGAAGCCGCACAGATAGAGACACAAGAAGACGAGCCTGTAGTATGAAAGCTACAAATATGGTGGACCCAGACGTGGGTGAATAGAATTTGTTCTTTACGGATGCCATTCTGGGCCTTTCCGAAGTAATATATAAAGCAGTTCCGGGAAGGGTGTCTCCTTGGAAGGAGAGGAGGGATCGTTTTAGTGGCCACACCACACAACGCAGTAGACGACGGTCGCGGTAAGTGCGTAGGCATTTTGAATCCTACCTCTACTAAATTACTACTGAACTACATTTTTGTCTGAAAATATTTAAAATAAATAAATAGACAAAACTTATCAATAGGTGGTATACGCTTTCCTTTGACGCTGACAGTTTGTACGTACTTAGTTTTGTCAAAGGTGAGGTTTTAAGTTTTTCAATTCCACTTCTATGAGGACTGTTTGTTTTAGAGCAATAATGGCCATTTGGTCTAAATGTCGGCTTCTAAAAGTGAAGTGTTTTGTTTGTTATCTAATTTGAATGATGAAATAATTGATTTTGATGACATTGATAGTGCCCTAGGCTTTTTAATATATAGTGAACACTTTTTTTGACGTTGACTGTTTATGCAAAAAAATCACGCGAACTACACACTGGCGTAAATTTCGCTACGTCACTTTTTTAGATCTGCATAAATTCGGTGCGCACCAACCACTGAGGACTTACTGCACGAATTCAAAGAGCAAAATCGGCGTTGCTAAAAGACAGCTGACGGCACATTTCCAGATGTTAGAAATTAAGAAACTACAGCCCATCAAATATTTTGTCGGCTGACTCGCACCCCAGTGTGTTTGCCGATGCTTAAAATGCAAACAAATCACAGCTGATATTGCAAAATTGATGGGAGAAATAAAAAAGTGCAAGATGGCTTCTGATCCGCTATTGCGCTTATCGTGAATTTTGATACAATTCGGGTTTCTGATAGTCTTTTGTAGGGCTTAGAAATATTGAAATTTTGAAAAAGGTATAATTTTTATAGTGGTGAGTTCATTGAGTGTATTTTTTGTAAAAAAGCAAGACAATGCAGTGTAAACGCGATTACTTATGTGCTATAGAAATACGAGTAACTTTGCTAGTCCCTCTCTATTAACCTGTTTAAACTTCTACTTTGCCCACTTACATTTAAGGGGTTTCCTTTATACTAACAGTTCACATGTATGAGTAAATCCGCCTGCATCCAATTGAAGTGTATACGAAAAATTCAAATAATTTTTTAAGTATTTTGTTTCTTTAAATACATTTTTCTTTTTTCATTCCTTTGTGGTATTCAAAATCAAACGAAAATTCCATTAAAAGTCCATTACCAAAAACTGTGGAGCCCCTGCAATTAGCGGCTATCTTTAGCGTTTTCATTGTTGCCGTTTTTGGCTTATCAATGTAGTTGTGGTAGTCAGCAGTGAGCTGCTTGTGTAGTCTGTGTTTAAAAATGGCTTAGCCTACTGAAAATTTTCATAGCTGAGTTAATTATTTCACCTATTTCGTTACCATTGCTGTTACTAACGTGGCTGCTGTCAGTCATAGACGCATCATCTGTCGTCGATGCGTTTGTTGGCACTCGCTGCATGTTGTGAGCTGTCGAGTTTGCTTCTCCTTTTGATGCAACGCGTACTAGCTGTCGCAAATAGCGGCCCATTGTCAGCTGTGCAAGTTCGACAATTGCTTTTGTTGCTTTTGCAAATGTGTGCGCTATTGTGTTTGTTGTTGGTTTTGCTATTACTTGTATTGCAGTTGAATTTCGGTGGACTGCTGCTGCCTCGGCCGCTGCTGCATCTGCTTTGTGATAACTGCATTTTACAGGTTGGAATGCTGGATACATTGAGTTTTCCGGCCATAGGACTGGTGGGCATATTCGTTGTGCAGCAACCATTTTGGGTTGCTGTTGTTGGTGTTGTTGTTGGCGTGCCTATTGTCGGTGTTGCAGTAATTGCACTTGTTGCCGTAGTTGTTGCGATTTTTAGTAATGTAGGCGCTGATATAATTACGCCGGTGGTGTGCTGAGCAGCAGGAGTAACATATACATCAGTTGCAACTGCTGCAGTTGTCGGCCGTTTGTTCATTATGCTATTGAGTACTGCAACTGTCGTTGTTGTTGTTTTTATTGTATTCGTTATTTTTGACTTTATATGTAGCAATGGACTGTCGGTTGCATTTCTTGTTGTAATATTACCATTCTCTGTCATATTTAACTTCGTGGCTGTTGCTGTTGCTGCTACACCCACCATTGCGCTTGTTGCATTCACTGCCAAATATTGCTGTTGATAACACAACACCAAAGCGACGAGCAAGAAAATTGTTAGCCAACTAAACTGACAGCCGGATGAGCCAGTTTGCATCGCCTCCGGATGTTCACCTGAAATGATGGGCCGAACTAATATCAACAATTTTGCTTTGTTCTTATGCTAAAATATTCTGCTAGATTTTACAATAATAATAATAACAACAATATGGTTATGGTTTATATAATATTAGACGTATGGATAGAAATATAACTCAGCATACACACACACACACACAATGTTAAAATTCGCCAAACTCATACTTGCATTCATTCGGATTTCTTGGTACTGTATGCTTTGTTTTTATTTGTATTTTCTGTTTCAAAGCTGTAGAAAGCGCGTATGAAATAATGCGTTCATGTACGAGATTTGAAATGTATTTTCATGGCAGAGATACATTCGAAGGTTTACCGTTGCCTGCCCAAGTTGACCACCGTTAGAAAAAATGGGTTTTCTAGTAGTTTCTAGTATTTCATATTTCATGCCCACAGAGGGCTTCGAACCTAAGACCTAGCGATTGGTGGTGACGCACAAGCCCTACGATGAAGTCGCCGCCGAGATAGAGGCGAATTTTGGAGAGTTGGATAAATCCTATTTTTTGGAGGAGTTAAAAAAATGGCCGGAGCTTTGGGAGAAGTGCATCTTTCTAAAAGGGGTCTATGTTAAAAAAAAAAAATGTTTGTGAAAAAACTGATGTCTTTACGATTACTTATTGAACCCCCCTCGTATGCCAGTAAAATCGTAAGAAATGAACGAACTAGTAATCCCCAAATTAACTTCCTTGGCAGTTTCGACGCGGGATAATTTGTGGGAGGAAATATTTGTTAATCTTGATGTATTAATGACAGTCTAGCAATATCCGTGAGAGCTTCTTATTCATGGGTACTATCGTAGAAAAAATGCTGTTACGTCATCATTGAATACTTCATCATGGTAGTGTCGTTAATCCCGTTAAAATTGGTAAATAGCCTGGCATCATCGCTCACATGACCACCTATGATGGCAAATGTATATAAAGGCTGGTTAAATTTCAAGGACTGATGTTGAATCTGAACCACTCCTAAGCGTTAAGCTTTATTCTGCATTTCATTTCACATTTTTCAATTTAAATTAACTCAATTTAAATCATGAAAAGATATATAATCGAGCAACGCGTTAAAGGTATTCAGGCTTGTTATGAAAACGGGCGTTCAAATCAAAATGCATATCGCGCACTTCGTGAGGCACATTTTCACCTTAGTGGATTCGTCAATAAGCAGAATTGCCGTTGTTTATTCATTTTTTCTTATTTAACAAATAAAAAATTAGTTACAGTCAACAAGTTTTTCATAATTAAATTCATGCTTTGTTTAAGTTTTAAAAAAATTGAGTTCATCTCGAAAAAAATCAGTAATCCGCTTTTGTTGTTTCTTTTGTTCAAGCATCTTAAAAACTGCATTTTCCCTTAGCTTCTTTAACACATTTCAATCCCATTTATCAACCATTTCAATCTCAGCCCATGCCAAAGTTTTATTAAGCATGTCAATAGCTTCCTTTGATGTAGTCGTCTTTTCCGGCTTCACAGAATAGTCATCATCATCGTCGGAAATTTCCTGTATTTCATTGTCATTGCATTCAATAGCATCATCGTTCCATTCTCCAACGTTGAAAGCAGCGAATTCAACCTAAAGTGAAATTTAAAATTAAAAAACAAATCGTTAGTCAAGGTTCTAAAACACAAACCTCAGGTCTCAAGTGTGACAAAAGATTTGCTGCACCTTCCTCCAAATCCCTTACATTCATAATTAAGTTGCTTCGAAGAACACTCAAAGGAACGTCATCTTCAGGACCCTCTTGCTTTTCTACCATACTGAAGACATTACTCTAGTAAAGTTTCGTAATCCTGATGGCATTTGGTGGCATAAACATTGCTAATATGCAGCCGTCTTCAGTTATTAGATCATCCTCGAGTGGATGCGATGGAGTGTTATCAATTAAAAGGAGATTTTTTATTGGTAATCCCTTTTCCATCAAAAACTTTGTAACCTAAACAAATTTTCTGAGTTTTAACCTACTGATATAAAAATATGAAAGCTTACCTCAGGTATGAATGAACGGTGGAACTAATCTTTAAAAATAGCCGCAGTCATCCATGCGACGGATTTCGAATGTCGAATGTCCTTTTTGAATGGGTCAACTAAATGTGACTGTGAAGATAGTTTTTCTCCAGTTGAAAATTTGTATAGACGACTGAACAAAGGAGAAGGCAAAGCATGTACATGTGTATGCGAGTGACCAAAAGAATTTCTCAGCGACGGTTTAGTTCATTTTAAATTTTATTAACTAGGGGATACCCCGATTTATTAGGCTCATGAAACTCGATAGAAATTTGGAAATCAATAATATTCATATTTTAGAGCTTTTTCCAAAAGTTCATATTTTAGAGTACTCAATGGAAGCGAAAAAGTGTTCATATTTTGGGGTGTTCATATATTAGTGTGTTAATATTACCGCGAGTGCACTTTAAATAGTTTTTTTCTTGAGTTCCCACGGTTTCCCACGGTAATTTTGAACTACCTTATCGAAAGTAAAAACTTGTTATTAACATGGGACAATTTCTCCAGTAAAATCCTGTCAAAAAAATTCGCTTACAAAAGCTAATATAATCTAAAAAAGTGTAGTACAAAAAATTTATTGCATTTACTGGTATTGACAAAAATGAATACGCAAACCGAAATTAATTGCCTTTCTTGTTGATCACGTATGTAGGTACATCTTTTTAATACTCCTTTATGCTCAATGGGTGTTGCTTTGGCAACAAAAGGCACAGAGTTTGCGCAATCGCGTATGTAAAGCATGAGTGGTTTAGTATTTGTGAATAGCGAGTTTGACGTATCTTTTAATAAGGGGCGCTTATAACCCTTTACTGGCAATATGTATTTATAAAAATGCGCTAATCCAGTATTAAATTTTTTTTTTTTTTTAATAATCTGTCATTTAAGAAATCGAAATGAGCATTTTTAAATTAATTATTAATTTATACATACATTTTTGATTATCGTTAAGCAAAGAATTGTATTTCTACTCCTGTCTGAACTAAGTATTCATATATACATATATACATATATGTATTTGCTGAATATGCTTCTTCTTAATTGGCGCGACAGCCGCTTATGCGATTTTGGCCGGGTTTAACAAAGCGCGCCAGTCGTTTATTTCTCGTGCTAATCGGCGCCAGTTGGACACACCAAGTGAAGCCAAGTCCTTCTCCACCTGATTCTTTCAAAGCAAAAGAGGCCTTTCTCTTCCTCTGCTACCACCAGCTGGTACCGCGACGAATACTTTCATGGCCGGAGTCTAGTCTAAGTCAGACTAGAAGTACGAATTTTAGAAATATTTCGAATCGAACGCTATTTAGCGAACAAAAAAGAAAACATGAACACATTCGCAACAATTCACCAAAAATTTAGTCTAAATCGGTTCATACAGAACATGTGCACACACTCATTCATTCAGTTTTATACATAGAGACCAAAATTTTAGAATAAAAACTTAACAAAACCAATTCCATGTAAGAGTATAGGAAAAACTATTTCATATTTTTGACGTGATAACGTCTTATAATTCGATTTAACAGGCTGCACGCACGAAAAAATGTGTCGTTACCTTGCTCATTACTGTTCATATGTAGTTACCTTGCTCATATTAGTGTTACCTTGCTCTCATTACTGTTCATATGTAGTTACCTTGCTCATATTAGTGTTACCTTGCTCATTGCCGTCCTTGCTCATTGCATTGAATGAACTGCAAGCGAAAGGGCGGAACGAACGACAAAGCAAACAAAGCAAACGAACGGCAACGTTCGATATCTTGCTCTCTCCTACTTAAGTGAGCGTATATATGTATGTATGTATATGCGCAAATGTACATATATAAATTCACGTATTTGTATTTGCATATGCCTTCTTATTGATTATTATTAATTTGATTCACTTGAAGAATTTAAAATAAAACCAAGTTTGTTAATAATACCTGTTGTTTTAATGTTATAATTATTAATTTTTTTATTATATATGAAGGAAAAAATGTATGGTAATATTTACCATATACCTTATAAGATATGTTGTCTATACTAATATTATAAAGAGGAAAACTTTGTTTGTTTGTAATGAATAGGCTCAAAACTACTGGACCGATTTTAAAAATTCTTTCACCATTTGAAAGCTACATCATCCACGAGTAACATGGATTATATTTTTTTTATTTTGGAAATAGGGCTCGAGATATAGGTCAAAACGTGGACCCGGGTAACCTTCGGATGTGTATGTACAATATGGGTATCAAATTGAAGCTGTTGGTGAATGCTTTAGTACAGAGTATTTTTCATGCCGCTCCGTGACTGGGGTCTCGAGATATAGGTCAAAACGTGGACCCGGGTAACATTTGGTTGTGTATGTACAATATGGGTATCAAATGAAAGTTGTTGATAAGTGCTTTAATACGGGGTAGTTTTCATACCTATTGATGACTAGGGTCTCGAAATATATGCCAAAACGTGGACCCGCCGTGTCTTTGAACCGAATCAAACCAAACTTACACACATTGTTAAGTAGGTATTGAAGATGATTTCCGTATAGTTTGAATACCTATTGGTAGATAGGGTCTCAAGATATAGGTGAAAACGTGGACCCGGGTAACCTTCGGACGTGTATGTACAATATGGGTATCAAATGAAAGCTGTTGGTGAATGCTTTAGTACAGAGTATTTTTCATGCCGCTCCGTGACTGGGGTCTCGGACTGAGATATAGGTCAAAACGTGGACCCGGGTAACCTTTGGTTGTGTATGTACAATATGGGTATCAAATGAAAGCTGTTGATAAGTGCTTTAATACGGAGTAATTTGTTATGTTATGTTATGTTATGTAATGTTATGTTATGTTATGTTATGTTATGTTATGTTATGTTATGTAATGTTATGTTATGTTATGTTATGTTATGTTATGTTATGTTATGTTATGTTATGTTATGTTATGTTATGTTATGTTATGTTATGTTATGTTATGTTATGTTATGTTATGTTTTGTTATGTTATATTATGTTATGTTATATTATGTTATGTTATGTTATATTATGTTATATTATATTATGTTATGTTATATTATATTATATTATATTATGTTATATTATGTTATATTATATTATATTATGTTATGTTATATTATATTATGTTATGTTATATTATATTATGTTATGTTATATTATATTATATTATGTTATATTATGTTATATTATGTTATGTTATGTTATGTTATGTTATGTTATGTTATATTATGTTATGTTATATTATATTATATTATGTTATGTTATATTATGTTATGTTATGTTATGTTATGTTATGTTATGTTATGTTATGTTATGTTATGTTATGTTATGTTATGTTATGTTATGTTATGTTATGTTATGTTATGTTATGTTATGTTATTTTATGTTATGTTATGTTATGTTATGTTATGTTATGTTATGTTATGTTATGTTATGTTATGTTATGTTATGTTAAAGTAGATTATGTTATGTTAATGTTAACTCATTCTCTATATCCATACAAAATATCTATCAAACAAATAAAATTAAAATTTTCTTTTGAAAATGCAACCATTCAATCAGTATTTTCTTATGACGTTATCACGTTAAACTATCGTCAGTAAACCGACTTTACAGACAACCTCTTTTTAGTCTATTTGTAGAAACGTTACATCTCAAAATTGTTTTGTTAGTCTAATGACCAGATTATCGCTTTATTTCATTTTTATATACTAATTTGAAATATTTACGCTGTCATGTCACTTTCAGATTGTCGCTGACAAGCAAATTGTGTCATGCTTACTTTTATAAAATCGTCGCAGCTTTTTTGTTAGTAAGTGCTTAAATTGTTAAAATAAAATGAGCTAAAATGAAATTTTTTATTTACAATAACTGCTGACTGTGATAGGAAAACTTAAATATTTTTATATAGCTTTTAATAGTACTCGTTAGTAGCGCCACCGCCACTTTCATGAATGTCAACGCTATTTGGGCACTACAAATACAATCTCGCAACCATGAAAATTTTACGATTGCAAATAAAAATAACGAAAATTTCCAAATTTCAATTTCCATGTATTCACAGGCTTTTCGTATTTTTAATACTATTTCTCTAGCCTTGATTTATAAAGATGCAGAAAATGCTACAGAGATCCTGATTCAGAAAGCGTTAGGGAATGCCTTGGTTGTGCTAAGAATAGTTTTAAGGCCTCGCCTTCTTTTAAATTATGTTATTTTAAAAGCGAGTAAAACGAAAAAAAAGTTTTTTTTGTTTTGAGTGTTTTATTTTCTGATCCATTATTAAAAATGTTTGTTTTGTTTATATGAGGTTTGTTAAAAAAGTTGTTAGCCTTTCAAAATTGGTCTACACATGGGCAATGGACACAGATTTAGCCGGTTCTACTGAACCGATTTTGATGAAATAAAATTTAAATGACGTATAATGGGATAAAGTCACTAGATTCGTTCACAGGGGGACGCCGCAGGGAGGTGTTCTTTCACCCCCACTTTAGCTAGTTGTAATTGTCGAAGTTCTGATAATGCTAAACAAAGGTGGGGTTAAGGTAGTAACATACGCCGATGATTTGGTCCTGATGATGATGATATCGGGACCATTTTCCTCAGTCATGGCTGAGATTTTGGAAAGGTCACTGGCTGCACTCAGTCGCTGGGCTGCCACTTATGGCCTCCAAGACAACTCTGACAAAACGGTACTGGTGCTATTTACCAAAAAATATAAAACTCCACCCTTTCGACTTCCTAAACTAAACAACCACGTTCTCCCGCTCTCATTGGAAGTTAGGTATCTTGGAGTGATATTTGACTCCAAACTCCATTGGAAGCTGCACATTGAAAATCTGGTATTGGGGCCAGTATAGCCTTCTACTCCTGGAAATATATGTTCGATAAAAAATGGGGACTCAAGCCACAGACCGTGCTGTGGATGTACAACGCAGTGGTTTTGCCGATTTTACCGCATGGATGCCTGGTTTGGTAGAAAGCTCTTCGGAAGGGCTATAATATCACTAAACTGGGGAGGGTGCAAAGGACTGCATGCATTGGCATCCCCGGAGCATGTAAAACTTGCCCCAGTGCTGCCCTGAATGTCCTTGTGCACTTACTTCCCATCGACTTTTTCGTCATTTCCATCGCATCTCCAAGTGCAATCAGGTTAAAGGAGATTGGCCTCTGGATACAATCTCTCAAAGGAACATGGTAGCATTTTCGGGCAGTTAACACCGTATTTCTCCGAACTTCGAACAGATCCCTATATCCGCAAACTAGAGTTTTAGGGTCGTGCTAGAGCAATCTTTCCAAATAGGCAGGATTGGATCGAGGAGAAAATCTGCACCGAAGCTTGCACCTCTGTCTTCACTGACGGTTCCAAGATGGAATCGGAAGTCGGAGTAGGGGTTTTCTCTAAATTAACTAATTCATCTATCTCCTTTAAACTGCCGAACACTGCTAGTGTTTTTCAAGCAGAAGCCTTTGCGATCCTGCAGGCATGCAAAACGCTAAGGGAAAGCGGAGGGAGATATTAACATTTTCTCCGATCCCCGCGATCAAGGCTCTAACGACGCCACGGTGCAGAACGAAACTAATAAACTCCTGTAAGGAAGAAATCAAATCTCTTGGGTGTGCAGATAACATTTCTCTAATCTGACTTCCAGGGCATAGGAACATTGAAGGGGACTAAATTGGCCCCAGAGACCTGCTACTCGATCATCGGCAACCACTGACAGTTGTTAAAGGGGAACTGCACAAATTATTTCTCAGGAAAGCGCAGAAAAGAGGGAGCTCCATTTCTTCATGTGCTATTTTGAAAACCCTTTGGACCCAATACGATATACGAAGGGCTCAGAAAATTATTTGGACTCCTCGTCATTCAATTTCCAAACTCGTAGCTGTGTTTACCGGTCACTGGACGATCGACACACACGCGAAAAAGCTAGGGTTAGCATTTAACCCCCATTGCAGAAGCTGTGGGGACCGTTAAGAGAAGGATACTGTAGAGCATTTTCTCTGTAAATGTCCGGGTTTGGCAGCGCTGGGAGCTCCTTTCTTCGACAGCCTGGGGCCGTGCGCCAACCTAAATCCAATCAATCTTCTCCATTATATCTACAGCTCAGGTTGGCTGTAGATAACTGCCTGTTGGAGGTCTCATAATGGTATGAAAACGGCGCTTTAGTGCTACTTGAGAAGTGCCAGGTGCACTTCAACCACAAGAACCTTTTTGCCTTTTTGATTTCAGACACCTGTGAGTCCCGGAATCCGTATCGCAAGCGACACACGTTTGTTTGGAAGACGATGTTTTGAAGGTTGATAGCTTTTTGAAGGAACCTCGTTTGGCCAAAAAAAATTTATTTTTTAACTATGGAGCACAAATAAAATACTCAAAATAAAAATAAAAATTTTTTTTTTTCGTTTTTTCACGTTTTTAAAGCAACACCCAAAAAACATCATTTCAAACATCATTTAAAGCTTAGAAATACTGATTGTAGGCAAGTACGACAATTTTGCTTACTGACATAGGCATTAATTCGAAAATGGGCCTCAGCGCTGTACGCCATGAGTTGGCCTGAGCGTATGATGAACACTTTTCACAAATCGTCGATTTCGTAATACAATTGTACGATTTGTAAGCATTGTCAAGGCCAAAATCTTCCCGTGATGAAATATTAATGGATACTGAAAAAATTTATGTGAATAAACTGAAAAAAAAAAACTGAAAACTCATTTGAATATGAAACTTATTTTGTCCTACTTTATGGAAACTTCATTTTGTTACTTGTGAAACCTTCAAATTAAACGGACTGACGCTTTTAGGCTTTATTTATTTCCTTCACCTTTATGTTGCAAAAAAAGTTCCAGACTCTTTTTGCGCTATACCGACGGCATGCGTATGTGAAAACATATGTACATAATTACATACCCATGAATGCATATCGGTATTTTTTTCAAGTGAAAGTCACTCAAAACCTTTCAATTTCTATTGAACAACTTTCAAGTGCAATCAATGACAGTTCGAGGGACCGTTTTTTTGCTGCATATTAGGTGAAATAAAAAGTTCTCAATGGTTTTTTGCTTAAATTCAATAATGAGGTGTCGCTTCTGATACTATTTTTGTATTCGCTCTAGTAATATACCAGTGATTTAAAGGTATATTTTTGAGGTCTCGATCGCAGTGGTTGACAATCCTTTGAAGCGCAAAGATCCTTCTGACGTCAAAAATGTTTACGTTCGACACATAAAAACAGCATTTGCGGGAAGTCATGCACCATTATTACCTTTTCACGCTCCATCAAATACTGCTTTTAAAAAGCGGTTTCGATGCTTCCAAAGTGGCAATTTCGACGTGAGTGATAAAGATCGCGAAGGGGCACCGAAAAAATTCGAAGACACTCAACTACAATAATTATTGGATGAAGACGCATGTCGATGAGATGCCCTTGATGATGTGTCTAAAGATCGCGGTGGGAATGGTCCAGAAACCAGAAAGTAGGTAACTGGGTGCCACATCAATTGAAGCAGAGGGATACCGAGAGACGTTTGGTGACGTGTGAGATTCTTCTTTAACCGCAGAAAAGAGAAAAGAGAAGGCATCTCATAGTCACTGGCGATGAAAAATGGATCTGCTATTATAACCCTAAGCGTCGAAAATGTTGGAGCCCTCGAGGTGAACCCGGTCCATCGACAGCGAAAAAAAAATATTCATATTTCAAAGATTATGTTATAATATTAGGAACTTAGCCTATCTAGAAAACATTTCCAGTCGTCTTTGTTACGTGGGCGATTGCCGTACTTACGAAAGAGAATGGCAAGCACGCTGTGCCTTGTTCATCACTATCATCATCATCAATAGCACTATAGTCTTGTGCAGACCTTTGCTGCCCCAACTACGGTTCTCTACTTCGATCGATCCTCTGCTACGCCTTTCTAGTTTGCGTTCCACATTTTCCGAAATTTGAATGTGACGTCACCGGTCTACTGTTTGTTTGGTCACTCTCAACATACCAAGTTTGGCGAAACCGCAACTTTCGAAGATCATGACGATCACGACAATAAATAAAAGCGAGGACAGAGCGCAGCCGTTGCTTAACCTCAGAAACTGTCTCAAACGTTTGGCTCAGCTGTCCACTCTGCTGGTGGCTTCATTGTATTATATGAGCTTTTTATTACTGATATATATTAGTTAGCTTTGGTGGGATACCTCGAGCTTCAAGTGCGGCCCGCATTGCGTTGCTCCTACGCGCATCAAAGGCCTTAACATAATCGATAAACGCCATGTATAGCGTAGTGTTGACCTCGGCAGCAAGAGTGCTTACGACAGACGCCGGCTTGATTTCGTGCAATAGTGGCAACAAGTATGTCTACTACTCGAGTAAGTATGACGATATTAGTAATAATGGTACTGAATAGTGTATCGAATTTTATTTAGAGGCCTATTAAAGGAAAATATCACCTTAAAAATCTCACCTATAGCGCCGGATGCAATACAGACATAAATCGTGAGACATGCATCAATAAAGGCAACTACCGGAAGGCATTCAGCACTTTTTGCCTCACCTGCTATTTATTTACCTTTGTTTTTAATGCTTTTGTTTAATACGGGTGTATGTACGAGTATGCACATAAGTAGATGTATACATATGTATACGCGTACCCGGTAAGCCTGCTGCAGTCAACAAGAAGGCAGTTAAACAAACAATTTGTCAGTCGATATGCAAGCGTAGAATCGGATTTATATGTATGTACTTGTATGTATGTATATAAGTATTTTCACGTGAATAGTCTACTTGGCCCATTGCAAATAGCAGATAGAAATGTATAAGTATATATGCATTTACTTTTGATTTCTCGTTTGCCATGTGCGCGTATGTGTAGGTATGGGCGCTGAAGTGTTTCAATTCAAAAACTCTCAAAAACTCGTTAACTGACGTAGGTTAACGAGTAATTAACTGAGTGGTGAGGCGGCGAATGAGCAAGCAATGGGCTCGAGTGAATAAAAAAGTATTTTCTACTATATAGTAGATAGAATAATAGTAATGCACTGGCCTTAACTTTTTAGTACCAGCTACGCTGAAAAGTTTACTCTACAAAAAGTGTGAATAACTTTTTGGACGCACTGCATGCACTCATAATAATATCTGAGCGATATATGGGAAAACATTTTATTTTTTTTTTTTATAATATTCTACTCAAAGCTTCAAAACCTTAAAAAATTCAACAAATTGTGATCAGAATTTCAAACTTTTTATTCAGAATATTTAGAAAAATTTTTAGTTTAAAGTTCCTCAAAGTAGCACTGCTTTTTGATATATTTTTTTTGTTGTCGAAATGAGCGATCTTACGTGATTTTATTAAAAGTTAAAGTTATGAAATTCCTCCAAAAGGATTTGTCTTTTCCTACCCAATAATTCATTGCAAGGATTAGCACCATCGAATTTGGTTTGCTTTTCATATTTGCACTTCAAGCATAGCAAATGGTGAGAAAAGTGCAGGCGAACTCTTGCTCGCCTTTGTACTCTGTATACTTAAGCTTGCTGTTTTAGTAAACAAAATCAATTTTATTTTAACCACACAGGTTTTAGTTCAAAGTTAAAGGTATGTATTTTTTTATTACTTTTTCTTTTTTTATTGCATCTTTCTTTAAGAAATTAACAAAAATTTTCAAATATTATTACTAACAATAATGCTGAATCAGCTGTTTCAAAATTTTTATATTAAAAACTAATCCTTATAATACATATTATACAATTTTGCCTATTTGTGCCTCGGAGAGTTCAAGAGTTTTCGAGCTTGCATATTAGGGTCAACAGGAAGTTTTTCTTTACATTTCGGCAGAAGGCCGTCAATGCCAGCAGCAACAGATGGAATGCCAAGGTCTCTGTGACCACCATTCAAATACCAAGGAGTACCAGTCAATTGTTTTAAAATTTTATTTTAGGCACTTTCAATTTTATTAATAGTGGTTGAGTAAGCGGAATTCCATAATTCAATGCCATATGCCCGGATTGGCCTAATTATTTATTTATAAAGCAGAACTTTGTTGGTAAGGTTAGTTGGTTGGAAAGGTATAAAATAACTAAAAAAAAACTTGGTTTTGTGATGTGTGTGTATATTTTTTAATTATAAATTTTAGTCAAAGTTCACACTTCTAATTTCCTTGTAGAATTACTTAACACAAGTTTTTCGGAGAGTGGAACTTACATAATTCGACAGCACTCAAGCGAATCTTTGTTTTCTTTATAAATGCAATTCATTGTAATCGTAAATGTGAAAATTCAGCCGCTCCGTTTTGTAACTTTTAATGTTCAAACTTTTAAGAACAATGTCGGCTACCAAACGGGACTTATTTATAGATGAGCGCGATGAAGAAATTCCTTCAAAACTATTGCTACCCATGAAGTCACTTATATTTGCTAATACTATCGATAGAGTAAATATGTATAACCAAAACCAGTGCCGAGATATAGGTATGAGATTAGGAAATTTCAACAGCAAATTAGCACACGGGCTGCGTCTTGATATTGTTCCCCAAAGGGAGGAGCCTACAGTTTTAAGCCTATTTCGAACGGTAGACATTTATTTATGAGGTGCTTTTTCATGGCAGCAACACACTCGGAGATTTACTCTTGCCTGCCGAGGGGCTATTAGAAAAAACTAGAACTTTGAAAATATAGACATAGCGCAGTGAATAAAGATCCAGCGGCTTCGTTGACTGGGTCAAATCGTCTGAGTGGATACAAACGCTCCGGCTCTGAAAGTATTTGATGCGATACCAGCTGGTGG
>JAYXIM010032790.1:0-23760 GCA_037575425.1 Anastrepha fraterculus
TATTTACATAGGGCGTGACCCCGAGATTGCTGATTTGGATAAGCCTGGGAGTGTCGTAATAAGAAACAATTAAAAATAATTTGTGATTTCTGCGTAAAATAAAATATTTTTTCGTATGTCCCGGCGTTTTTCTTTACTTTATTATCGTACCAGCACGTCCAGTGCAGAAACTGTACAGTTCCGTTAAGTCCAGTCGAATAATTTGCTTTAGAAGTTTCATATACCCCCTGACACACATATGGCTCAGGAACGTATCAGTGCTTATCAGGCGCACGTTTCCTGAACCATATGTGGCTCAGCGGACAGGGAACGTGTTAAAGCTAAAATGGCTGCTTGACTTTGTGAAAAAATGCATACTTCCGATAGTTGTTGTGAATGGTTTCTAATTATCTCTCAAGCTTTCTTAGGCCGAAGACTTCTGTTCTCCAGGTGAAAATACTCTTGGAAGCTTCGAGGTCTTTTGAATATACACCAGTGCTGACGCCGCAATCCATATTGAATCCATCAGTGTAAAGTGCAGTTGTATCTCCTTGGAATTCAAATCCCATTCCTTTTGGGTTAAGAGCTTTACCTTAAGCTGTATTCAAAAGTCTTGGGTAGCGGTAGTAAACTCGTATGATTTGCTAGTAACCTTTGCCTGTCTAAGATAACACCTGACGATGTTTGGTTACAGCGTTACAAAACCTAGCTTAACGTATTCTGAACGCGGTATTCGTTGCTGTTAGTCGTAGTAGTGAGTCTATGGGTAACATGTAGAGTATGGCGCTTAAATAGGTTTGGATGTTTGGCGTAGTTGTTCCTGCTATTTGTGGCATGCGTCTTGATGGTGTTCCACAAATAGAACAAGAATAGAATAGAACATTTATATCAAATTCTATCTGGTAATCATTCGATACTAATCTTATTACTGATACTTTCACTTGTCTTTGGTATCATAACAAAACATCGAATACTAAGTAAATATCGGCTAAAAGTATCGCTTATATATTATATATAAGGATAGAAAAAAAATTTAGTTATGAAAAACAGAATATTAAAACAAAAAATGTTTTTTGTTGAACGAAAATAAATTTGGAATGTTTTGTTTGAAGCTTACCAAGGAAAATCTATAAAATTGACATTCTTACATTTAGCGATTATGCTGCTTTTGCCTTTTTTAACTGGATGAGAACTATCAATACTGACAACTATGGTTTGACAGCTAATGATGACGAACTGTGTTGCCATTTCAAAATTGGGAAAGTCGTCATAAATTGTTGAACGACAGAACGCTTTGAAATTGTTGAAATTTACTTTAAAAAAAAAACTGTTCGTAAAGTTCATTGAGGACTTTATCAAGTAATTGTATTAAGTGATGAAGCTCATGAAGCTGGTTAAATGCCCACGTGAACAAGCAAGATTTTCATATATACCTAGAACGAAGACAATCAATCCTCAAGCCTTCAACGACTCACCATTACATCTATCAAAATTGAAGGAGTTGCAGTTACGGTGAATTCGAGCGCCAACGAGCCATGTTGACTGAAGTCGACGACAATACTGCAATATGCCCAGATTTGTTAGAAAAAATTGTTCGTTGCCTCTGAAATGTTATGAAATCATTTCTCAGTTTATAATGAAAAAAAATCATTCCAATAATTTTTATGTTTTGTGTAATCATTTTAAGTTCTCAAGCAGCTAAAAGACACCCACGATATGACAGAGACATCAAGTTTGTCTTTGTTCTTTTGAAAAATAATGTTATATGGGAGGTGGGCTTGGCTATTGGTTGATTTCGCCCATTTTCAACATAAAATTTACTTTTGCCAGATGCAGCTCACTTTGGGCTATTTTTTTACATTTCCACTTGAAGAATTCATTGAAAATAATTTCCTGTTTATCTGTGACTACTGCTGAGTCCAATCATCACCATTTTTTGTTTGTTTTTAAATAGCAGAAGCTTTAGTTAAAGTTCAATGAATGAGTGCACTTATAAATTCAGCGTTGTTATATGCATAGCTATATATATATATAATAACAGTAATATACACTATCAAATATTTAGTATGGAAAGTACTGAGAAGTGAGGAATAAATCAACATTCTTTGAAATGCACGTACTAAGGGGGGTTTCTTATCAATTGGCTTCAAAAAAACGATTTGTTTTACTGCAATCGACAGATATATTATAGGAGAATATGCCATCAAAATTGTATAGCGGAATTCCAAGTGATTTCGGAGTTACAGGCCTATGTACCACCGTCCCTCGTGTAAGTATACTGTCCACCTTCTGAAAACTTTGAAACCCGTTTTATCAAAACCATGTTTTTGAAAATGGCGTGTAATATATAAAAAAGCGACGAAAGTTGTCATTTCTAATTCGCAACTAATTAACTAACAAAATACAAAGAAACAACGAACAAAATTCATTTTTTAATGTTATTTAACACCTTTTTTGAAAAAATATAGCACTTTTTTTCAATAACTAATTGTGTGTTCTTTTTTTCATATTTTTATACAAGATTAGTCTATTATATGCGGGAAAGCCTTCTGAATAAGACAATATTTTTCGACCGCAATCTTAAACGCCGTTTTACTAGCGCGCAACGAGAACCTGTGCGAGATCCGTCATATGTCCGCCATTTTGTTTTTTTATTTATGTTAAAGAATTGTTTATTACTCTTCAATCATGCCTTCAAATAAATGCAAAAGATTATTCCTGTATGTCGCTTTTTTCGCCTCGATAAAAAAAGAGAAAAAACACCTTTTTTTGAAGCCACTGATAAGAGGCCCCCCTTAAATTGAGTACCAGTAAGTTAAAAACAGAAAAGATTTTGAACAAGCTATTCGCGTTTTTTATCATTCGCAAAACTATGTTCTGCTGTGGCTTTAAATTTATTGCATATATTTCAGTTTAAAATACTTCACCAATTCCGACAACACTTTGTATTACCCTTTGTAAGAAGCAGCAGCTGCTGAAGGAAACTCATAGTATTACGGTTGATGATTTCACCAGAAGGATATGCTTATGTAAGCGTGTAAATCCGTACACAGTAAAACTCGTTCAAAGCTTAAAACGAATGCGTATGCTTAGTATGTAACGCGCACGTACTAATATGTACGTAAATGAGATATTTTCAGAAAGCCCGCTAGACTTATGAAATCAACTTCTTAAAGATGCAGATACACATACGCTTGAGTTTGAGCAGATATGTGTATGTATGAGTAATGTTTTTGGGTGTAATTCAGTTCCTTTCAAATGCAAACAAATTTCCAAGAGTTATGTATGCACAAAAACAACACAACAAAAGTTCGAAACAAATGCAGTCCAACGATGATTACTCACTTAAGCAGATGCCTGCATACATATGTATACATGCATACATGTAAAAACTTCTTTATATGTAAAATATATATGCATGTTTGTATGTTATATATAATATGTATTTGCACTCAACAAAGATTTCTGTCTGATTCCCTGGTATTGCTGCATCCGTTTCTGAGTCTTTAATATTGCAGCACCCAAATATTTACTTATAATTTATACTTTATAAATACCTTTTTCAGTTAACTCTGTGTTGAGCCGTAAATCTATAAGCCAAGCGAACGAGCAGGAATGCTCTTCAGTGCTCTTCTTCTTCGCGGTAATATCTTTAATAAGACGCGAAAATATAAAACAAATACAATTACGAATACGAACACGAATACGAATATATATGTATATATAATTGGCGCGTACACCCTTTTTGGGTGTTTGACCGAGCTTCTCCTCCTATTTGTGGTGTGCGTGTTGATGTTGTTCCACAAATGGAGGGACATACAATTTCAAGCCGCCTCCAAACGGCAGATATTTTTGCGAGGAGCTTTTTCATGGCAGAAATACACTCGGAGGTTTGCCATTGCCGGCCAAGAAAAATGTTTTTCTTAATTTTGGTGTTTTCACCAAGATTCGAACCGACGTTCTCTCTGTGAATTCCGAATGGTAGTCGCGCACCAACCCATTCGGCTACGGCGGCCGCGAATACGAATACGAATACGAACGCGAACGCTAATACGAATACGAATACGAATACGAACGCGAACGCGAATACGAATACGAATACGAATACGAACGCGAACGCGAACGCGAACCCGAATACGAATACGAATACGAATACGAATACGAATACCAATGCGAATACGAATACGAATACGAATACGAATACGAATACGAGTACGAATACGAATACGAATACGAATACGAATACGAATACGAATACGAATACGAATACGAATATGAATACGAATACGAATACGAATACGAATACGAATACGAATACGAATACGAATACGAATACGAATACGAATACGAATACGAATACGAATACGAATACGAATACGAATACGAATACGAATACGAATACGAATACGAATACGAATACGAATACAAATACGAATACGAATACGAACGCGAATACGAACATGAAAGCACGCATAGGAAGAATACGAATATGATTACAAATGCCAATAAGAATGTGAATATATATACATATATAGGGTTTTTCAATTGGCGCGGGTCGATTTTGGCGCCCTGTGGCAGCCATTGTCATGTTTTGGTGACATCTGTCAAATCTTTTGTTTATTATTCAGTTGTTTATGCCAAATCATCATGGCAAGTTACACGATTGAACAGCACGTTCAAATGATAAAACTTTATTATTAAAATGAGTGTTCATTAAAGCAAAGGTTGCGCGCATTGCGCGCATTTTTCGGTAGGCTTGGTGGCCATTCCAATTTCTTATGGCCCATATTGAACCATGTGGACCTAGACGACATGTAGTTCCAGCAGGACGGCGCTACGTGCCACACAGCAAACGCCATTTTATTCCATTTCATTATATATATATGTATATATTTAATTGCCGCTTAAACTCGTTTTGGGTGTTTGCCCGAGCATCTTCTCCTATTTGTGGCGTGCGTCTTGATATTGTTCCACCTACAGTTTTACGCCGCCTCAGTTGGCAGATGATTTTCCACGAGGAACTTTTTTCATGTTAGAAATACACTCGGAGGTTTGGCATTGTTTGCCAAGGTGCGACTGCTATTTGCAAAAGCTTTTTATATTATTTGGCATTTGTCCGCACTCGAATGCGCCAAACTATTTGCCTAATGGAGCTGAATTTCACACTTTCTTGGATTGCTATAAAGCTATTTCCTTTAAACAATTTACTTTTCTTAGTAATGAAAAGTAGGCAATACTTAGAGGAGAAATGCAAATTTAAAACCCTATGTAGCATCACTTGTTTGCTGTCAGGCCGTGATCAAAGTTTAATTGATGACTTTTATAAGTTGGCATAACGTTAATTGTAAATAGAAAAAAAAAAATTTCGAGTCCTTTTGTTAACATTAAGAAAAGTGGGCGTATAACCAAAAAACAATTTTTTTAAACAGTGTAGCTTGGATTCAATTATTTATTATTTATTAGAAGTACTGGCAAATATTTAACCGAAACGTACGCGCCAATTATATTTATTTTGTTGTTTTTAAGTATTGCCAGCAAATGTTATGTACGAAGACGCCGTATAGTACTGACACAGTGCCGTTATGTTAAGCACAATACAGTTTAGCACAGACACAGTTAACATAGTATTAAATCTCTAATAACAGGAAGAGACCATGATAAACGTCAAATATCGAATTTAATTTTCCACTGCTTCTTGATGAAAAACCCCGTTCATGTGAAGCAATGGCTAGAAAAGTGTTATGGAAACTCCGCATCATCAGAAACAACAACAAAACGATGGTTTGCTGATTTCAAAAGTGGTCGTAGCGACACCGATGATGCGCAATGCAGTGGACATGCAATCAGGCGATTACGCCAGAAATCATCAAAAAAATCCCTAAAATTATTTTGAATGATCGAAAAGCGAAATTGCGTGAGTTATCTGACGTCATAAAGATATTAAAAGAACTGTTGGCTTTATATATTATGAGCATTTGACTATGAGCAAGTTCTGTTCCAAGTGGGTGCTGCGTTTGGCCACTCTAGACCAAAAACAAGAACGTGTTTATGATGGCAAAACAATAGGAAACCTACCTGAATTACACTACGAATTGTTCTCACATCCAGCGCTCTCGCAGACCTAAACAAAATGCTCGCAAAGAAAAAAATTTGCTCGAATGAAGAGGTTATTACTGAAACTGAGGCCTATATTGAGCCAAAATATAAATCGTTCTACAAAAATTGTATTAAAATGTTAGAGCGACGCTGGCATGATTGCGTTGTTCTTGATGGAAATTACTTTGATGAATAAAACTAATTTTGAACAAAAAATAAACGTGTTTTTTTTGTTAGACACGGGACTTTTCGGTCCATGTGTTAATAAGAATGAAATTAATCAGAAATTACCTACATAATAGTCTCTTTAAGTATCTAGGACGATTATCTCGGTAGCCCTTACATACAAAATGATACTACTTTCGACTGCTGGATTATGTGTCTGCAATACATCACAAACACCAATACCACATCAACATAGATATGGATGTATGTACATCTGCAACTTTGTTTTCTCCAGTAAAGTGATCCTGACAAACAACTCTTCCGTTCATAACGAAGTGGGAGCAAAGTGAATGCGGGCTGCAGTTTGTATTGTTATTCAACTCAAGGAAATGCTATTACGTATATAAATGTAAGCTTTTGTATAATGAACCGACATGACACAATAATATGTATGTATGTTAAGAAAATGTTCATCCACACATCCTTGCCGGCTATTCGAAATACTTACGTACATACGTACGAGTACATACCAAATACAAATCACAAAAAAGAAGTACTATGCACACGCCCATAAACAAAGGCTGAAGAAAATCCAGAGACGTATTGAAAAAGTAATTTTGACCTGCCCATCTAAACCGCACTTGTCGCCATGACAAACCACAGTTACCAACCGCAATGCGCATTTAAATATGAGTATGAAATTTTATGAATTATTTCAACCACGTACAATATTAATAATTCCTGTCAACATTTAATCCAAATCGTCATCCATGCCATGCGTGCTCTGGCGGAAAGCACAAAAACAAACAAAAAACGCTTGCGTACATATTTAGGCGTGGATGTGTGTGTGTATATGATATGAACGAGCGGTATTTTGAAGCTATGAGAACTTATATACTTACATATATTAATATGACTTTATACGAAATTGTGTATGCACAAGTACATACAACCTCACATTTCAGACTCAAACATACACTGAGTTAGTTCAAATAAGCTTGTCATTTATTCATGACCGTGTGAGCGTTAATATGGACTTACGCATACTATATATACACACAAATATAGGTGTAAATGAATGTACAAATGATGAAAAATTATATATATTTATATATATGTACGATTATAGTAATAAAAAATTACTTTCCATACATCCTTTGAAAACAATTTTTGGCGAAAAGCGTTTTTGAACTTATGAACTTTTAGTGAAACTTTTCATAAGAAAAAAAAAAATTGGTTTTATCGCAATGACGCAAGGTGCAAATCAGTGGTATTTAATGTAATTTCTCTTGCGTAACTTGTGTAAGCGTCTGAAAGCGCTGAAACGAATACAAAGAAAGGAAACTGGGCGTTCTATGACCCGAAGAATCGTGACGTCGTAAGCGATTTTGCATGTAAGAAATGCTTTTTGAACAAAAATGAAGTATTTTCAGCACCAAGTGGTAAATGACGAATGAGAAATGGCGCTATTGTGAAGATTCTATGTACAGGAAATGGTATGCAAAGGACCGCCAACCCAGCACATCGACTCAGAGGCAAATATTCATGGTGAGAAAGTCATATTTTGTGGTGGCGGGACGAGAAGGCCAGGTCAAAATGACTTTTAACATTCATTTTTGGCTATTTTCGTGTGTATGTGTGTATTTGCGTATAAGTTCATTTATCTTTCATATTTATTAGATGATGTCTGTCATGCTTGTTTGCTAGTAAACTAAGAATCATATTTATGGGCCGATTTGGTTCAAATTCAAAACATATTTTAGCTACATGAAGAGAAACATTTTATCTCAAAATTGATTGAGCCGCAGCGAAGCGTGCCTGGGTTTACTAGTATATGGTAAAAACTAACATGTAATAGCACTTTCTTGAAACGAATTACAATAAAATATGGGCTTCTCATTCACTTTGGCTTCCAGTCAATATGATTAGGAAGTTGTTCGTGGTTACAGAAATACAAGCGTGGGTTTTTGTGGGATTGTGTTTGTATCCTACACAGATACAGCTACACAGCTACACAGGTACGCAAATACGCAAATACTTATCGAACGTACAGGCGCTGTCACGTATTTGGTATGCTGAGAGGATGAGCATATTTACAAAACCATGTTTCCGAGGCGATTTGTTAACATCCAACAAAGCAAGCATTGGACAATTGCACCATCTACACTTCATTCGTTTTGAGAGCGTATTGATAGAAAGCAACCAAAATGTGGTTTTTGGCATGAGTGCTTAATTATTCAAATGGTAAATGATCTTATATCGCTTCCTCTTTCAGTTGATTGGCGCAGTATTCGTCTAAGCGTTTTGGGGCGATTTTGCAAATGCACCTAAAAAAAGCACCATAAGTTGAGGTACGAGTGAAATATTTCCAAGTCTTTCGCTCGAAAGTCTCACTGCATCCATTGTAAGCACCAGATCTGAACTTTTCATAATCTTGCATCTTTCGGTTGATGCAGAAATGCTTTTCCAAGAGTGCGGCTCACTTCAAGTGAAGGTGTCAAGAATCGGAAAGAAGTGCATTATTTGCTTGGCCGATGGTTGCAGTGTTCGATATTTCGTAAAGTATCGATCAATCAATTTAAAGTTTATACTCGTTGTCAAAGTGACATTTCACGCTAAAAATGTTATTTTGCAGCTTTTTACTTGTTCCACACAGTTGTGAGTTGCAGGGTGTTAACAATGGATGTCAATGAAAAAATAATTCATTACATTTTAGAGTTTTTTTCGATAAAAGCGAAAATGCAAGCTAAGCCATTTGTGAATGAAATTTTGAATGATATTTATGGTGCCGATACTGTAACAGCTAATAAATTTTGGTTTCGTCGATGTTGATAACGCCGATAAAATCACAGAAAGTTGAATCATCGAAGTTTAGCGGCATCTTAGAAGTTGTAGCATCGGCCAGGAGCTAAAGATCAACTATAAAATAGTTTCAAACCATTTGCGCAAAGCTGGATTCAAAAAAAAAAAAAAATACTCAATATTTGGGGGCCACATCAATTAACACCAAAAAAACGTGATGGATCGAATTTCATCTCCGAAACTTTGGCCAAACGGAATGAAATCGACCCATTTATATATATATATATATTATATTGTGCGAAAACGATCGACGTTGAAGCGTAATGAAGCAGCTCAAACGGCGGCCAAACAAGGACTAATGGCCAAGGAGGTGCAACCTGAAAAGAATCAAACGCCCGCAGTGGCTCGCCGAAAACTCCGGGGCTTGGTTGGGGAGTTTTAATGCATCGACCATATAACCCGGATCTGGCACCGTGCCAACTAATCAAGTTCCACCTTTTACTATAATATCATTGCCAAACTCTTGAGTGATAAGAAATAGGTATCCAGAGAAGATTGCGAAAATCGATTACTAGAGTTTTTCGCTAATAACGACCAAAAATTCTATAAAAGGGGCATTATGGAAGTAAAGGCATAAAATGAGAGTAAATTATTCAACAAAACGGTGCATATTTTACTCAAATCGGACAGTCCGAAACATCTTAAATAAAGTTTTGAATTTACACGAAAATAATGGATTTATTTTTGCCCAACCTAATATATATTTGAAGTTCATTCGGCTTCATAGCAGAAAATCTAAGTAAACAATTATATTGTCAGCTTTAAATCAATTGAGAGCCTACTATTACTACAATATACTTTCCAAATGCTCCATATATTGGGTAGTCGAAAAAGTCTTTTCGTATTTCTAATCAAACTTCAACTCATTTTTTTATATTTATAACGAAATTTATTAAATATGTACCATTTTGGTCGACCACCTTTTGCCATTTTTCTACTAAAGACATTATTCCATCAGTGTTAAACTTTTGTGGTTTCTCCGCGAAAAACTGCGACAAGTAATTTTCACAGGCTTCTCTTGAAGCCAACTTTACTCCATTAAGGTAGTTCTGCATTGACCGAAACAAATGGTAGTCCGATGGTGCACGGTCAGGGCTATATGGTGGATGCATCAAAACTTCCCAGGCAACCTCTCCCAGTTTTTACCGAGTCATCAAAGATGTGTGTGGCCTAGCGTTGTCCTGATGGAAGACGACGCCCTTTCTGCTGATCAGTTCTGTCCGGTTTTTTCGATTGCTTCCTTCAATCTCATCAGTTGTTGACAGTAAAGTGTAGAATCAATCGTTCGAGCAGGCTGGAGCAGCTCATAGTGGATGATTCCTTTCCAATCCCACCAAACACACAGCATAACCTTTCGAGGCGTCAATCCTGGCTTTCCGACCATTTGTTGAGTTTCACCATCTTTGCATTATAACCTTTTTCGCACATTATTGTCGTATTTGATCCACTTTTCGTCTCCTGTTACCATTCGCTTCAGAAATGGTTCGATTTCATTTCGTTTCAGCAAAGAATCGCAGATGTTAATTCGGTCCATTAAATTTTTCACAGACAATTCATGTGGTACTCAAACATCGAGCTCTTTTTGTAACCAGCCTTTTTTAAATGTTCAAACCGGTTGGTGATGAATGTTTAGTGCCTTGGCGATGTCATGGCAGCTTATGTGACGGTCCTGGTCAATCTTTTCCATAATTTCATCGACTTTTTCAACGATAGGTCGACCGGAGCGAGGTGCATCTTTCACATCGAAATTTCCAGAACGGAAGCGAGCGACCCATTGTTGTGCTACACAAACTGATACAGCATCGTCTCCGTAAACTTCACAAATTTCATTGGTGGCTTGCGTGTCATTATTCCCTTTTTTATACAAAAATTTCAAAATATAGCGAATTTCTTCATTATTTTCACTCATTTCTGAACAGCTATAACTTTTTTTCAACTTCTCCGAATTTAATTTTTTTTGGTTAAATGAAGCTTAAAATGTCACTTTACTAACACCATATGATATGACACAATGTGATTGGTAGCACTGGAGATAGATGACTCCAACGACATCTATTGACAAAATACGAAAAGACTTTTTCGACTACCCAATATTTAAGCAATTTGTTGCAAGACTTGGTGTTTTCTTTAGTCGAGCAATACAGTTCATGAGATTTTTTATCAAAGCAGAAAAAACAAATCGTAGTAACAGAGCAAATAATAGCTTACTAGCCTGTCAATTTCGCCTTAAAGTCTGCTCAAATGTAATTTATTCACATTTTTCAGACTCTTAACTATTTTTTGTGCTCAGCTATTGCAGTTTTTGTGTGTGTATATTTTTTAAATATATAACCTTGCATTATGTTTCGGCTTAACTGTTTGCGAGTAGCGGTTTGTCCTATTGCGGCATCATTTGTTGCTTCTACTGGCGCTTTGCAAAATGTTACGTATACGCAACGGCATACTGAAATATTTTTAGCTAGTATAAATAAAATATAGTTAAACCAATGAAATGATTTCTGTTCAACTGCTATCTGCGAATATATGTTATGTATGTGTCTTTTTATTTTGATGTTTCAAACTCCATGTGCCAATTAAGTACTTAAAATACCTTCAGTCAACTTTAAAATATGCAAAGTTAATGGAATTATTTGTAAAATACAAGAAATTGCCTATTAAAAGAATGCTTGCTGACATATTACATACATATTAAATAGAAACATTCTTCTATCGCTTAGTACTTGTACGTCAGGTAATTTCCATCAGGGTTTGTATTATGGGATACCATTAGGACCTTCAATCGTCTAGAATAGAAATAATTGTACGAATCCCAAATAACAATGCCAAATTTAACGATTATGTAAACTAAAATCACATAAATAGTGAGAGGATCTTAGAAATTGTCTGAACCTTAGCATACGGTTGCCTTTAAATAAAATATGTGCATGCACGTAATTCATATGCATGGCGATTAAGAAAAAGTCTAGTCAGGTGCAAAGAGTGTAGGCTTATCTCAGCAAACTGTTTTCACTCTTTTAAATGTTTTAAACGTAACATGTTTTTAATGTAAGTGCACAGATTTTTAAGTCCCCTAAAGACTCTGGATAAATATACAAATTTACATATCAGAAATTCCACATTATTTAAAAAAAAAAGTCGATTAACTTAGTTTGCTCGTTGTAAGCGCGTATATAATTGGTGCGTACACCCTTTCTGGCCGAGTCCCTCCTCCTACTTGTGTGGTGCGTCTTCATGTTGTTCCACAAATAGAGGGACCGGTTTCAACCCGACTCCGAACGGCAGATATTTTTTATGAGGAGCTTTTTCATGGCAGAAATACACTCGGAGGTTTGCCACTACCTGCCGAGGGGGACTTTTTTTTAATTTGGGTGTTTTACCTATGTTTTCTCTAAATTCGATGGTAGTCACGCACCAACCCACTCGGCTACGGCGGCCGTTTGACCTATAGCACTATAAAAATCGATGTATAATAGAGCTCAGTTGTAGTAAGAAAGAATTTTCGATCATGATTCCAAAAAATATTTTTAAATAATAAAACTGCGAAAGCTCAAAGTTAGATGGAAGAGTTGGCGGATGAGAATACTGTGAGGAGATTACCATTAGACTTAAGTTCAGGCTACCGGGCCCCTGCAACGTGTTTCAAGCATCCAAGCATCAGTTAGGGCCCTGGACTCGATAAGGGTCCCATAAAGGTTACTGTTCGCGCGGTAGGCATGCTGTGAGTCTCGAAATTCCTTCGGATCCTCTTTGCGCAAGGTGTATGGAGTAAGAGGTAGAATTAACTCGACATCTTCTGCTTAGCTGTCCTGCTTTGGCGGAGCTAAGATTAGGCATTTTACTCTCACTTTTATGGGTCGTTACCAACGAAAACTGTTTATAAGTTTGGAATTAATTTAAACTTCGGCCTAGAGTTTTTAAAGGAAAGTATCTTAGATTCTTTTTAACATTTTTCCAATGTTTTTTTTAATTTTTATGATACAATTAATTAATAATGGAAAAGATTGATATGATTTTGACTGGTTTTGGTTGGCTCGCTGCCTCAGGTAGACGCAGAAAGTATTCTATCAATTCAATTTCTATGCAGAAGAACCTTTCAAAACAATCTTAGCAGGTGATTGTCAATTTTGCGGCTAATCTGCTATACGGGGACGAGTAGATTAATTTTTGCGGACTTAGTGGTAATCGCTGCATATGTGAACGTACTTTATGCTAGAGCTCCATACGAACCATTCTAGGCGATATGACTTTCAGTGATTTATTCAGCCGTATGATTTGTAAAGCGCTGCAAAACCTAACACCTGGAGCGCTTTTCCTGCAATTCTAGCTTAAGGGCTTATCAAAGGCTGGAACATATTTTTGCTTGTATTTGCTGGACACATATTATGTACGCACATGCATTTACATATGAATGCTTGCTTTTCCTAAATGAGATAAATCATTTTCATCTTCGCCTAACTTGATTGAGATTTAGCCAATCGGTGAGTAGGTTGATTAGGTTGTAAGCTGCTTCTCAATATGTGGTTGTTGCTGCTGCTGGGGCAAGCATAATACATAATTATGTAAGTACATTTGTTTAGTGTGTTTGTTTGTATATAATGTCTGCAATAAGTAGTTGTTTTGTTGTTCTTAAGTGCTTTAAATAAAAACAATGCTTGACCTGCGCCGCCAAACAGGCTTGTGTACTTATTGTTATAATATGCACTTGTGTGCATGCACATGCGTATGCGTGCATATGTGAATGTATGCTTAAAGCGATTACGCGTATTCTTCACTGCACCTATGCATAAAACTCTCAATGTAAGTACTTATGTAAGTACTTATCTCCTGCGGACTACCGCAAAATGTAAGAGTTCGTGTAATTTTAAGTGGTCGGGTATGCATGTGAAATGTATGTTCAGAATATTAGTGCGTATGTATAATACCGATGCATGCATAGAAATGCTGTGAGAGATATTGGGATAGTTCACGCTTATCACACATTTACAATGTTTGTATACTTTGGTGTAATAGCCACACAATGCCTGTGGCCGTTTGTAGGTTTGCGCCGCTAATACAATTTTCATTGTTTGCGACTGTAATTTTCCACTTCAATTGGCCGTGAAGATGTAAACTATGCATGTATTTTCATTCTTTGATATGGATTACTGTTACTGCTACTGTTACTGTGTTACTGCTACTTAGTTGTTGCAAGCGTTGCCATTAAAACACGGTTTTATTTACACGACTGTATTCCAGCCTACAATGCGATAGTTTGCTATGTCGTGTTACAAGCGCTAAAGAGTGTTAAATTAAAAGACACAGGTATACTATATGTATGTACATATATGCATACTTTCATACAAGTATCTGCGGCTGCAAGCAAAAACCGAGCAAGCCGATAATTAAGTGGTTTTCAAAATTTAAAATAAAAAAATACGAAGCGCAGGAAGGAGCTTCTTTCACAAGAACTCCACCTAATTTAACGCTTGTTCTGTCTAATATTTATTTACAAGACTCCGTCGAACAATTTCGTAGTAAATAGAAACAAGTTAATTTAATTAAAATTTAATTTTTAAACAGAAATTTTATGGACATAACTTCACCAATACACTTTTTCAGTGCAAAATTTAACTACTAAACCAAAGTATTTGTACCAAGAGAGAGTTTTGAAATGTAGAACAACTCTACATATTAAAAAAGAATATGAACCCATTTCTAAAAAACGTAACTTATTAATGAAAATTACTGCAAAAAGCATATTGACTTTATCGTTTAGTTAACTTGTTTAAGATTCCTTTTCCTTCCTGTACTCCCTCAGTTAAATTTCAAACAGGTAATGCTTTGTTGGAAAAAAAGAGGTTGTCTGTAAAGTCGGTTTACTGACGATAGTTTAACGTGACAACGTCATAAGAAAATACTGATGTAAGGGTTGCAATTTTCAAAACAAAATTTTAATTTTATTTGTTTGATAGGTATTTTGTATGGATATAGAGGAGGAGGTAAATGGAATTGCAATGGAATAGGTCAAGTTACATTTACACAAACGTGAAAAATGACGAAACATTTATCAAATTCATGAAAGATATGTTCAATTTCGATTGTGCATCAGACGTTAATAAGTCAACAACACTAAGAGGCACCATCATCGGTTTGCCTTTTTCAAGACACTTTACACTCGAAACACTCCCTTTCATTTCCTACTTTTTCTATCATCGTCCTATTCTCAACAGAGAAATGGTTCATTACCATGCACACAGGAAGAAGGCATATGCAAATACAAGTATGTGAATTTATATACAAATGCGCATATACATACATATATATGCTCACTCAAGTAGGACAGAGCCAGATGTCGAACGTTGCCGAACGCGGGGGCCGATTGTGCTCTTTGTCGTTCGTTCCGCGCTCTCGCTTGCAGTTCAAGCACATTAGCTTACATTTGCTTGCGTATGGAATAGATTCGTATATTTGATATGTCCATATGACTTGTATGCATCTTTACATATAGATTTGTTCTTTTTGAAAATTGCGCGAAATTGTATATGTATATGCATGTTTATATACATATATTAGTATACAACATAGGTATGTGGTAAATATTACCATACATTTTTTTCTTCACATATAATAAAAAAGTTAATAATAATAACATTAAAACAACAAGTATTATTAACAAACTTGGTTTTATTTTAAATTCTTCAAGTAAATCAAATTAATAATAATCAGTAAGAAGGCATATGCAAATACAAATACGTGAATTTATATATGTACATATGCGCACCGCTCATTTGAATAGGAGAGAGCAAGATGTCGAACGTTGCCGTTCGTTTGCTTTGTTTGTTTTGTCGTTCGTTCCGCGCTTTCGCTTGCAGTGCATTCAAGGTAATGACAATGAGCAAGGTAACGACACATTTTTTCGTGCGTGCAGCCGACTAATACGAATTATAAGACGTTATCAAGTCAAAAAGTATGTGTTTCTTATTATTTTGAAAAATATATTATTTTCTTACTACTAGAAAAAATTATTTTCCCAAACGCAATAAATCGCAATTTGAAATGGAATAAAAAGAATCGCGAAACATTATAAAGCTTACTTGTCTTTTTATTGTAAATGAATCGAAAGGAGTGAAAATTTCAAATTTATAAAAATCTTACAATTTTAAATCCATCGAACCTGTTTTAAGGCTATGCAAATCAAGCGGGTCTATTTATTTATTTATTAATTTTTTTCTATTTATCTTGTCTAACACTACAACCACAGGTTATACAAGGTGAAGTCCAAAATAATCAAAACGGAGCTGAAATAGGAGCTTTGTTCTGATAACTTCGAGTTTATTTATTCAAAATAGTCCTCCCTGGCCTCAATGCACTATTTTACGCGATCTAAAGGCTTTCGAAAAAATTGGACAGCCTCTACGGATGCAAAACGTTTTCCTTTCACGGCCAAACGCGATTTTCCGAATAGGTAGACATCACAGGGAACCATATAAGGCGAATATGGTGAGTTTTTGATGGTTAAAACGCGATTTCTAGTCAAAAAATCATTCACAAGAGTGGATCGATGAGATGGTGCATTATCATGCAATATGCGCCAGCTTCCTCCTTCGCGGTATTCAGGGCGAATTCGACGAATGCGATCCAACAAACGCTTCAAAAGGCCATGATAAAAATTGCATTGACGGTTTGGCCCGTTGACACGAACTCCTTGTGATAATTTCCTTGAAAGCGAAAACACAAATAAGCATCAGCTTGAGTTTTGACTCATCAAACGCGATTTTTTGGGTGGTGGCTCGTCTGGGCTTTCCATTCGGCACTTTGACACTTAGTTTCAAGTTCATATTGGAAACACCACGTTTCATCACCAGTTACAATGTTGTAAGGGAAGTTCTCGTATTTTCTTGCCTCTTTAATGAAGTCTTTCGAATGTTGAATTCTGAGCAATTTTTGGTCCTCAGTTAACTTGTGCGGAATGAAGCGTGCACAGACCTTTCGCAAGCCAAAATTACCAGTTAAAATGCGATAAATCGATTTTTTGTTGGAGATATTAAACTCCGATTCCATGAATTTCAACGATGATTTCGGCTCATGTTTGATAAATTTACGAACAATTTCGATGGAGTTTTCGGTGATTACTGATAATGTTCAAAATCCTTTATGTCCTCACAACCATCTCTGAAACGTGTAAACCACTCATGAACTCTGGCGCGATATAGACAAGCATCGCTATAAACTTTTTCCATGAATTGAAATGTTTCGGGACACATTTTACCGATTTTAAAAGAAAATTTGTCTTTGTTCGAAACTCATTTTTGTACCGATGACAGAAACATACTGACACGCAGTCTAAGTAAGTTGCTTCCACTGAACCGAGCTTTTACTGGAAGTCAGCTAGGGATGTAACTTCCAACGCATTAACTCAGTAAAAAGATGGCGCCATCAAAACCATTTTTACGACGCCAGTCTTAGTTATTTTGTGCTTCACTTCGTATTTCTGTGTTAGATCTTAATTTTATTACAATGTAATGACTAAAAAACTATGAGTTGAAACAATTTTAACTTAACATCTAAAATTTATTAAATTAAAATTAAATTACATTATTCATGAAGGGTAAGATTTAAGGGTAATACAAGGATTTCCCGAAGTAGAGAACAAATGAGTAGAGACAAATGAGTAAATAGTGCAATTTATTCTTTCCTGTGAATAATACTTAAGTAATGTTACTTAAAGGTGCAATGTGCCTTTAGTAGCTGAGCTTAAGTGACAGTTTATGCCTTAGACGAAAAGCAGACGTTCAGATATTACAGAAATAAATTTCAAGTGCAAAAGCTGTTGTAATCGTCTCGATTGAGTAATTTCAAGACTATTTTTGAGATGCGGATGCTTTGCACAGGCTACGCTTTTGTGAAGCATTTTAAGATACTTGAACTTCAACATATCGTCGAGTGATATCGAGGCTACCTTGTAAGCCCATAGAGGACAGTGATCAAGTGATCCATTTTATCCAATGTTTTTATAAATCACAGCGAGTTTTTTATAGCATTGACTATCAAGGTAAGCATAGAGGCCACAACTGTACAACAACGTTGGTAGCAAAGCATACCCGTTGTACTGTACTTATGATTAAGTAGATATGACTATCCCAAGTTAGTGTCCTATTGAATCGAACTAGGGCTTTGCTACAACGGCATACGGTATCGCTGGTCTGTTTAATAAAACTGTGTCATAAAAATTGATGTCAAAATGTTTTTTAAATATAGCAATATATTGCGACTTATGTGGAATCAAGACTTGACTACTGTTATTTGACCACTGGTTGGCTAAGTCTAAGTCCCTGTTGAGGTTATGTACTCGTATAGAAAGGTTTAATGAGTGAATAGGGGAGCTCAAGTGCAATAGAACGTATATGTGAATTTTATTGTGCTTCAGCATCTTAGGCAGATCGTTAGTATACAAAACAAACAGAAGGAGACCAAGAGTTGGTAGATTTCAGCCACAGTCAAAGCCAAAGTCCGTTTGCTGGCCGACAAGGTCATAGTTATATATTATATTATTTTTAGATAGAAAATATGAAAAACTTTATAGCCGAATAGATTGGTGCATGACTACGATTCGGAAGTGCTTAGGTTCGTAAATCGATATAAAAAGTGGTTTCTAATGGTTGTCGCTCTTCTACAGGCAATGATGAACATCCGAGTGTAGTGTTTCTGCCATGAAAAAGGTTCCCATCCATCGTTCGGAGGTGGCGTAAAGCTGTAGGTGGGTTAACTTTAGAACGCACATCAAACCTACTAGAAGGTAGTTGGGACAGCCGAAAAATAAAAATTTTGTTGTTGATTAGCAAATTCATAAATAAAAGTATAGTAAGTAAGAATATTTTCCTTGTTCATTCCACTCGGGAGCCTAGGGCCTCGACAAGATTCAGTTTTGCGTCGGTTTCGGTAATCTATTTTTGCTTTCTTGCCAGTCCTAAGTAGTGGATTTTTTTGTTTTTTTTTAACTTTATTTTGTATTCTGTTTATACTTACAATTCTTAGAAGACATTTTACAAATATTTGGTTACATTTAAGAGTGGCTTTGATTTTAGTATTAAAGGAATATTTCCAGTGAAATATCCTTTCTAATAAATAAATTCAATATTTTATAGATGGCTCTGGGACGAGCTGAATCCGTGTTTTTCTTTTCAACCTTAAAAAGACACATGATGGCGACATGAGGGTAGAGGCCAGTTCATTTGGGTGCTATTGAAGTCGATTTCGCTATTTACTGGTTACATTTTGTATTTCCTCTTTTATTGAAGGGATTTCTAAGTCCCGATGAATTTGGGCATTTGTCACGTACCACGGAGCGTTGACTAGGGTGCGTAGAGTCTTGGACTGGAAACGCTACAGGATTTCCAAGTTTGAATTTCATGCAGTACCCCACAATTGGATTCCGTAAGACCAGACTGGTTTTATCACAGATTTGTAGAGTATAAGTTTGTTGTCAATTGAGAGGGTGGATTTGCGGTTTAGCAGCCAGTACATATTACGAAATATTAAACCTAGAGCTTTCCTTTTTACAAAGATGTGCGTTTTCCACGTAAGCCGTTTATCCAAATGAATGCCTAGATATTTAGCACTATCACATTGCGTAATTGGGATATGGTTTAAGTAGTGGAACTGCCCACTTGTTTTTGCTTAGGAACAACGCCTTTTAACTGTTTAGAGCGCCATCTGTGTTTCACATTTTTCTATCAGAAGGATCAAACAGATGGTTGAGGACTGCGCTAAATTTTAGAGTGTCTCCGCTATTACCGCTATTGCCCGCTTCCTCTTGCTGGCGCCACTGATGCAATGTGTAACTGTGTCTTTTTTCCTTGTGTTTGTTTTTTGCTTGGTTTAGCAGCCACAATGCTAGTAATGCGCTGACTTTTGTGCGGGTCAAATGATTGAAAGGATAAGCTTTTTGGGGTTGAGGAATAAAGTTTTTTGTTTCAGTTTTTTTTTTGTTGTTTTTTAGAAACTAGGAAAGTAGGTAAGGTAGCCTGCCATCCCATAGGTTGTGGTACTTCGGTAGACTACCGAGGCTTCGTTTTTGTGTTTAAAAAAAAAAACAAAAAAAAATATATATATATATGTATAAATAAATAAATAAAAAATTAAAAATAATAAAGGCTTAAATCTTATTTTGTAGGAGAATATAGCTTACAAATTGAGATAATAGTTTTTAAAGTTTTTAGTTTTTCTTAATTTTTTTTTTAAAGGGAGTTTTACAAAGTACTCATTTCCACTATTTTCATAAGTTGTTTTTTTTGGAGGCATCACTCATCATCATTATTTTGCGAATATTTTACATAGTAATGCTTCCTTTCTTTCTTCCCATGACCCACTTGATATTTCGGTGCAAATAAAAATTTCGCAGAAGTGCTGAAGCATAACTTTTGTGAGGGAAAATTGCCCGCTTGATGTTCAATTTAATAGGTATGTATCAATATTACACATTTTATGGTTTCTCTGTTGCAAAAGGATTGAAAAAAGCAAAAAGTATATTTTAGGAAGTCATTGATTTTACGTAAATATGTGGTCCTGTTAGTGAAATATTGTAACTTAGTTGAATCAATTCTTTCTTAAGTCGACTTAAGCGGTTATTACTTACATGCGAATGTACATATGCACATCCGATGCATTTGTAGTTCACACAACGCTTCACTTGGCAACACAAAAGGTATCTAATTGCGCTGGATTTTTCTCTTTTCTCTGCTACTAATGCAACATTTCCGTCTGTAATACCCACTTGTGCAACCGCAGGCATTCTGTGGTTTACATGCATATGCGCGGGCACACTTACATATGAGTGTCAGTGGTGTTTCTGTTGCAAATCGGGTGCAATTTCTCATACACCACACTCATGAAGACTACATAAATGACATTGGTAGCATTTGCAGCGCTGCCCACATAGCGATTTCTTTTTAAAATTTAACAAAAACAATTTTTTTTCGATATAGTATTGGTTTGTTCGAAAGAGCATATATTTCCATTATTTATGGAACATGATTTGATTCTCATGGCTGCCTCGGTTGGCTTCGTAGTAGCAAGTTCTATTCTAGTTTTCCAGGACCATGGTGACGGTTTCGGCTGTATCTCACATATAGAACTTGCGTGATATGTGCCTCAAAGACCCAAATCGTTAGTGGATTGTTTGCATAAGATCAGTTGTTCACGGCACTCCACAAAACAAAGTCTAACGGCGTGAAATTGCTGTTTCGAGGTGGCCAACTAATATCGTCGAGTTGGTTGATAGTAAAATTATCGAACTTGTCCATGTGGTCCATGTATTCAATTTCTGGTCACACAAAAATAATTTTTAATGCCCCTGTTGCACTCACCGTGGACCCTAACCCGCAACAAAATTAAACCATCCACTTCTGAGATTGCATTGGCTTTTCAACGATCGCGTACAGGTTTTTCAGTTTGTATTACATTTTGTGTTAAAAATCAATTCCATGGCGCAAAAACCTTAGAAATGTTGGGAAACTGTTTCGGTAATAATATTCTAAAGAAAACTGCCGAAAAAACCACTTTCAGTTAAAAAATGAAGCGATGCATACAGTTTTTATGGATTACGAACGGTATTGTATAACCCAAATATTTATCTGTAGGTTAGCCAGTTAAGAAAAATTATTATTTGGGTGGTATGAACAGTTTACGTGAAGCAATTCTCTAAACGAGAAAGATTTTTTTTGAAAACAAATTCTGGATTTTTCACTGTGATAACGCACAGCGCCATCATTATCGGATAATTTTTTACTAAGAACGAAATGAATAGCACCCGGCTACTATCGGATTCACCTAATAAGGCTCCCTACAACTTTTTCATTTTGAATGAAAAACCATTACGGGGAACGCGATTTAACTGCCGAAAGGAAGTAATTGAAAAATCGAAGACGGCTTTGATTTGCACGTTGACGACGGCGAATATCGCAGGCGATGAAACTATGAGCTGTATGAGCTTTACGACGACATAGACATAGCGCAGCGAATAAAGATCCAGTGGCTTCATGGGCTGGGTCATGCTGTCCGAGTGGATAGCACACGCTCCGCCCCTGAAAGTATTCGATGCGGTACCCTGCTGGTGGATCATGCGTTGGAAAGATCAGGTGCAGCAGGACTTGGCTTCACTTGGTGTGTCCAACTAGCACCGGTTAGCACGAGGAAGAAACGATAGGAGCGCCAAAATCGCGTAAGCGGTTATCGCACCAATTAAGAAGAAGAAGAATAAGAAGAATACGAATAAGAAGAAGAAGGAAATCAAGAAGAAGAAGACGAAGAAGAAATGGTGCTTAGACTCTTTGTAGGATGCCTGGCGAAGCTCTTTCTCCCATTTGTGGTGTCCGTCTTGATGTTGAGGGGCCTACAGTTTTCAGTTGACTCCGAAAGGCAAACTGTTTTTAATGAGGACCTTTTTCATGGCAGAATTACGCTCGGAGGCTTTTCATTGATGGCCGTGGGCCGACTGCTATTAGAGACAACTTTTTGTATCATTTGGTGATTCGAACCTGCATGCTACCGAATGGTAGGTCACTTACTAACCCATTTGGCTACCGCAGCTGCCGAACTTAATGCGCTTACCAAACTTTAGGGATCACTTCAACCGAGTGCTCATGCATTTAGGTATAGCTTAGTAATCGTATGTGTCTGCAAGGCGTCATTTGTATTTTGTATAATGCTGATGCTGGTGTATTGACAAAAGCTAAGCTCTGCTAGGCGTAAGATTATGCCATTACGCGTCGCCTTTGTGAGAAAACAAAGAAAAGAAAAACTAAATATGGGAAGCTGCATTGAGATTTTTATACCCAATGCGTGGATTAGCTTCCGCAGAGAAGTTAGTTTGTTCATATTTTTCTTATTGCATGCATCTAAAAATTGTATTAGAAAATTATATTGCACCAAAAATTGTATCAAGGTTATATTGGTTGCAGTTATTTTCGAGACTCTATATATCTTAATCAACTAGCATAATTGTGAAAAATTATAATGTAGGTGACCTCTTTTAGCTTAGTTCCTCAGTCAGTCACTAAATGAGGAGACTATCCAAACACTTGTACCTGGATTTAATAATAATTACAATATTATTACTATAACTTTCGGTATGCAACTCCGTATTTCTGATTATTTTTAATAATTTGTCGATTAGATTTGTGCAGCAGAATGCAGGAGAATGTTTTTTATTTTTTTCATAAAATGTAACGCAGCCTATTTAGAGGCTCCTCGAGAATAAGGTCGTAGACCGATAGGCTACAATTAAAAAGAAATGGCGCCAATACTTATGTAAATAAGCTGAAATGAATATAAAAAAGAAGCTGAAATGAATATAAGAAAAGCGCACTAATAAAAGAAAATATTCCCGATGAAGTGAATACAACCACTCTTTGCGGTTAAGAGGTTATGGGCTCGTATGAAGAAATTACAATATTTGGTAACTTTTTTTTGACAATAACTTTATTTAAATATTTTATAAAGCTAGTACTACAGAGTTGCCATACTATTTGACTTCATCAAATAAAAGGTAAAAAACTTAATAATAAATAAAGGTGGTTTTAAACTAAGTTAAAGCTGTCACATCCCTATGTGCTGTCATAGGTACATATCTACTAATAGTCTACATCCTCGAGCATTGAAATCGCTCCCTAGTTACGACAA